>CABEEJ010002856.1:0-59529 GCA_901482245.1 Timema douglasi
CAGTCCGTCACGAGCCCGACAAACCGATAGTGCTACGCTCTATCGGAATATATCTGTCCCAAGCAGCCTGTGCACAGCGTTAAGTCAACAGCCCGAAGGTTAGTTTGATCTAATTTCTATCCATCCGAATATGGGAATGCACTCATCCCTTCAGCTAAACAGTGCTGCCTGCATCATCTGGTAGAATTCCCATGTATTAAAGGAGATAAGGAGACGTGGTGGTTCCCCTTTGCCTTTCGAACTGAATTTCTATGAGTGAGCGCAAAAAGGCATATCTTTTTTTGGAAAGGTTTTTTCATATATATTTCAGGGTTCCTTTTACATGCCACAATTTAAATGGGACTGATGGCTTCACTTTCTTTATGAAGGAAGCTGCGCTACGGATTTACATTTCTCAAGAAAAATACGTTGAGGTCGACTGGTTTTGAACCCACTAACATTGGGTCCTGAGACTAGCACTATACCCCAAGACCAAATAGCTTGACTTGTTCTGTTATCCGGCTAGAAAACATCTCGTATTAATGTCAAGTGGTTGATTCTCTCTTATGTTAAGTCAGTTTGTAAGTCATTGTCACTCATAGTGTTCTTTGTTCCAAATTGAAATAATTTTACCTGATTATAGCTCTTCCCTTTATCTCAGACTATATCATTATTTGTCTACTAATGCGAATTAATAATCTAATGAGTACAGTTCGACTTTCCATTTGGAGGTGTTACAATCCATTTGGCTATTCTACCTTCGAGTAAACAGACACTGTTCGTGTTTAAAATATTTTTAATCAAATTAAATGTATAAATGTATCTCATCTATTAAAGCATTAATATTTATGTAACTTTTTTTACTTGCGTACTAATGGAACTTGCACATATACAATCAATACCCAGGAAAATGTATGTTTATGTAAAGATAGCCACATTAACATCATTATTTTTATCTAAGCACCACGTCCTACTACCGGTTCCATGTATACGCTTATTTGCTAATTATGCTAGTCTACTGTGAGAGTAGCACCTTAGACCAAGCGGGTATATAATCTTTACATCTAGAAACTAGTTGAGCTCCAAGTTACATTGCCCCAAGACATAATAATAATAATTATGTATTTGATAGATTATTATGTAAGTACGGTTCCGTCGTGATGGGGATAGTTATTTTAAAGATTAATACATCTCCACAAGTCAATAAACTTCTGTGTAAACAGTTAGGGTGAATGTTCTCTTTATAGTCTCGAACACTGTCATTGGTTCATGGAGTTTAAATTGATTTGTTTGCCCAGTCTCCCCAAAAATACCCACTTCCTGCAGGCTGACCTCGGACACGACGTAGAGTGAATTATTGTTAGTTGAGTAGCTAACGTGTTTGTTCTAAACGTAGTGTTTTATTAGCACTCATATTATTCATTCAACAACGCGCGCAGTAAACACCTTAACCCTGAACCAATGAAATTACGGCTCGGAGCTAGGATTAGGTGTTTATAAAAATGTTGTTTTTATTTAGCATCACTTTTTACTATCGTGTTGCTTTAAAGGCGATCATTACTTCAGCTTTGTTTTTAGCACGTTAGCATTTAAAGGCTCAGTAAAGTGATGAAGGAAATTTCATTTAGCTCCTACTCTTTAGGGAAAATGGCATTCCAAAACTTGAAATTTTTTGACTCAGGAAAAAATAGTTCACATAGTATTATATCCAAATGGAAATAGTAAAATGAATTTCTTATGATATTCTTCGCGATGGGGTTGAAATGAAAAAAAATAGACGGGGATCTGCTCTAATGGTGGATGAAACCAGTGACATGAGTGGCAAGGAGCACGTGTCAATAAATATCCTAATTGTAGATCATACCATATTCATTATTGATGAGGTGGCCATTGGATTATACGAAACATCATCAATGGAAGAAGCATTGTTTAATTTAATCAAAGCAACACTGCTCCACCTCGGTTTGACTTTGGACTATCTACTAGGACAAAGCTACGACGGTGGCTCCAACATGGCTGGTGCGAAAATTGTAGTGAAGACAGGAATACTACAGTAGCCCCATGGCTTCTTTGGTGCTGACTGACAGCTTTGAAAAGTTACCAGACCAAATTACATATCCCTACGCTGAACAATATGCTCTGCAAAAATATGTGTTTTGCAGCTGTCACTTCTGACAGTTTAAATGTAGGTATATACCTAAATGCTGACTGTCAGAAGTCAGCTGTGAGCTGTCAGTCAGCACCAAAGAAGCCACCGCGCTACTGTAGCAGAGTAGCCGTTGTTATTAAAATATATATATTGCGCAGCTAATGCATTTAATTTAGCATTACAGGACTGATCCAAATTAATTCCTTTGATTCAGGACTGCTCGCAGGGGGTAAATGATAAAGGAGTAATTGTCAAAGATTCTTCCAAGCTTTCTGTAGTGTTTTCCTAAACTGCTAAAGATCACAATTTGACTAGTGCTGGACCACGGCCATTGTGTCCAACTCGTTGGACTGTACAAAAAGCGTCATAAGCCGGTGTTCTAAGCCTGTATTCAGCTGTACTAGATTTTCTAGACACTTTGGCCTGTGAGAGTGATGATGTTAGCTCTAAACCAAGCAGTCGTCGAGATCATATTTCAAAAGGGAGTGTGTTTTTTAGAATACATCTCTGTCATATGGTATTTTCATTAACTCAGAATCTCAGTATAATCTAGAAAGTAAACCTCCTGTCATAAGTGTAAAAGAAAAGCTGTGAATACAATATTACAACGTCTAAAAAACAAAAGCGCAGTTACTGCATTTGATAGTATTTGAGATGAGGTTGAATTGAAAAAATTTATTGAAATAATAGACCTTTAAAAAGTACCAAGAAAGAGAAAACCTCCAAGAATGTTAGAACAGAACCAAAGTCCTGCGTCTAATCACTATTTTGAATCAGCTAAAGTATAGACTAATACAGAAAGATCTACCATTAATTTCAAGACAACATCATGAATTAAATATAATTTAGGTTGGAACAGCCTTGAATTGAAAAATAACTTCATTAGGTAATTGGATGAACACATATTTAATAATATATCCAAATTTGGAATTGATTAGTCAAAGCTTAAAAGAGAAAAGGAATTTATCAAACAATTAATTCAAACTCCTAACAATAATGAAGAGTTTGTAAGTAAATTCAAAGAAATGCTTCCTGAAACGAAAAAATTATTTAACACTTCCGAAAAACCATGTTAAAAAAAGTTTAAATAAAATGTGTGTTATTGCTTTAACGCTTACCCAGAGTTAGTTGATAATGTTGGCATAGTGGAAATAATTAATACATTTTTTCTTACCAATAATTATTTCAACTGTTAAGTCTTTGATAAAAGTGGTTTGACTTTTATATTCAGAGCCACCACACTCACTCTTTCTTTTGTGTGTTCAGTGATACCCAAATATACTAATTTCATTCTTCTATCTTAATCTTAATCAAACACTCTTTGAAAAATCTTTTCAAACCACTAATTGTATTTTGTTCAAACTAATAAATCCTACAGCATAACAGAATTTAATTATTTTTTTTAGTGTATGTTGTTCTCCCGGATATTGCCTCCCCCTTTCCCCTTTTTGTATATACTCAACCTAGCTTAACCTGTATATAACAGCATTTTAGCCCCCATAAAACCTCCACCCCTGTGTTTTTTCCCTCAACCTAACTTAACTGGAACATAGCATAGTTTTGCCCCTCCCTCCTGACAAAAAGGTCCCAGTGTCCCTGACATTCAGACCATATGACCGTGTAGTGACCACGTGCATGTCTCCTCCCCTCCTGCCACATCTCACGCAATCGGTCCAAGACCTTGGAATGGAGGCATGAAGTATTCAAAGTTGAGAGTCAAGGATAATCAGGAGGTTACAGGCGCCTGTCACCCAGATTATTTACAAACTATGCTTGGTTTATATTTTGAGCGATATATCTAACCACTTTAATGCCAGCACTAAATATATGTTGTTAACAACGATCATACCCAAAAAACAGGATGACGAAGATGTTTTTTTTTTACCAAGAGCTGCACCAACAATCGCCTGGATAGAGGCTAACGATATCTAAATTGTGGAACCAATATTCTTAAAACAGCAAATTGGGTTGAATCTCTGTTTTAGAGCAATGCTATTCAGCCTTTTTACTTTTCCTCGACACCTCGGAGAGAAAGTATTGTGATAGTCAAATAAATCGGACTCGCGATTTTGATAAATGGACCCCTGAAAACAAAAGAGTGGTTTTCGCAGTGACGTCTGACTGTTTGTCTGTCTGTACCTTGGGCTAGAACTGAAACCATTTTACCAATTGTGCTCAAAATTGGTATCTGGGGTTTTCATAAGGTCCCCCTGAGCGTTTTTTGAAATTAGACATCCATCCCTAAAATTAAGGGTAGTTTACTGAGGGTCAAAAAGATAAAAAATCGTTTTTCTCCAAATTTGCTCTAATGATTTTGAATAAGTTGTAGTACTATACTGCGTATGACCCGAACGGGTAGTAAGACGCGGTGCTAATAATAATGTAGTACTATTTAAGATTAAAAAATTTATTTGAAATGTATTTTTATAAAATGAATATATTCTGAGCTATAATCAAAATAGATATAATATTTTATATACTTTCTAGTTCAGGTCCTAGAAAACGAATTTGATTCTTATGCTCATTGGTGGACAAAGATATTTGTTTGTTATTTTCAATTTTTCTGTGGCGGTGTTCCAAGTTTCTAATGCCATAGGGTAAGTAACAGTATGTGTATTATTTCGGTTATGATCTTTGGTTATTGTTTATACAACAATTTATAGACCTATTATTTTGTTTCACAAATCTCACGAGTTTTTAGTAAATGTATATTTTAAGATAAAAGCGAGAGAGAGTCTATGCGGTGCGCCGTATCATTTATTTTGTTGCGTAGGTACTCTCAAATAAATGTATCTTCAACTACGTACCCTCAAAGTCGTTGGAGCACAATGTAAGTAATACATAATTATATTTGTATGTCGAGTGCGTTATTCAACTATGATATTTAAACTGGGCTACCTTGAAGCGTCCGGGAGGGAGCAGGGGTTACAAATATACATACATAAAATTAGACTATATTTTAGCACCACGTCTTACTACTATGCGTTAGGGTTATATTCTTCCTTATGTACTAATTACCCTAGTGGGTTTAGGGCTTATGAAGTTTATATTTAGAGGAATTGTTCCCGCATTTTCCTGGAAGGTGAGCGGAACATTATTTAGGGAAAACCACCCTCAGTACACCCGACTGGGAGTTGAGCATCGAGCTCCAGATCATCGGCAGGCCAGTATATTGCATGAATGACGCCTTAGACCATGCGGCCACCAAAGCAGGTGTTGAAACGTGTTAATTTGTTGTAGCACAAGGGGCCCGTCTACTGGAGTATTAGTATCATGATGTCCCTATTAGATAAGAAATTTTACATTTTAAGTATTTGATTTAAAAGAAAATATTTGAAAAGGGGAAATTAGATAATTTTCAAGGACGATTTACGAGAAATTTATTAGCTCTGTGATTAAGTTTGGTGGTTAGAAGTTGAGATAAATAATTTACTTACTCTATATGGCATTAGGAACTAGAAAATTCATTTGTCACACATACAAAAGTACACCACTTATCTCTCTCTATCTTGAGCCGGCTCTATCCAGACCCCCTCAATACACCCTGTCTCTTTCAGGTCTACAGTCATCTGCGTATAGGTCTTCCCAATGGTTTCTTCTCATTGGGTTTGCCAGCCAGTACTATGAACACGGTTCTATATTCTTCCATTAACGCTGCGTGTACTGCCCACCGTAATCTGCGAGACCTGGTTAACCTAACAATATCTTGTGATGAGTGCAGGGTATGCAACTCATCCTTGTGTAAGCTCCTCTCCTCCACAGTAGCCTAATCCCTTTTTTGGGCCAATTATCTTACTAAACAACATATTTTTGAATAACTAAAATTTGTTTTCGTTATATAAAGTAAGAGACCACGTTTCCCAACCATCGAGAAAAAACTGATAGCGTTACTGTCTCTAATATTCTTGACAGCAGGCGAGATGTCAACAACTTACTAACCGAGTAATAGCATGCATTTCCTTACTCTATTCTTTTCCTAATTTCCACTCTAATATCGTTATTGTTCCTAAATATTTAAACAGATTAGCCCCGTCAAATGATTATAGATCTATCCTTCTTAAAAACAAAGTATTTTATTTATTGGAAGAAAATGTTTGTTAAGGTTTGTATTTTTAATAGATTTTATAACGATTGTTTTGGCCCGAATAAACTAAATATTGCTTCAGTAGAAACGTTTAGTTTAATTTTGAAAAAACTCAAAAGCTATTTAATATTTGTTATGGGCATCTAAGAATTTGAACATGACTTTTTCTCAAGATTTAAAAAGTTTATTTTCAAATTCCCTTTTACTCTTGGGTGGTTTTACAATATAATATTTCTTCTACAAAGATAACTCAGATAAAATAAATGTGATATAATTTTAACTATCTATCAAAGAGCTTTTATAAAATAGAATATGCGCTAGGAGTTTATCCAGAAAATGGGAACATTTAAAACACAAGAAAGAGTCATAAATGTAATTGTACAGTACGAACAGGAAGAATGCTTTCTTATGACTCCACAATTACAAAAATGTTATTGTGTGATTTTCTTATTAATTAATGGCGATACATTTCTGTCTTTTTGTTGTTGTTGATTTGTACATATTTTTTGATGTAATTCCTAGTCTTTAAATTACAGCTCTTATAGCAAATACCTCTTAATTGGTCAGGTTGTCCTAAATCCACTGTACAACTTTGGAACAAATGTGATATAATGTAATAGACATCTTTGCTCAGCGACGCCCTCAAATATTTTATGAATTATTTTTTATCAAATAAATAATTTTCTTGTAAAATAATAATAATAATAATACTTAGCACCGCATCTTACTACCCGTTAGGTTTATACGAATGTACTAATTACACTAATGGGTTAGGAATTGGGAAGGTTTAATATAAAAGAAGTAAACCCGCATTAACGGGGAGGGAGAGTGGAAAACTATTTAGTAAAAAAACCTCCAGTTCACCCGAGTGAGATATGAAACTCGATCTCCCCGTCCTCGGCATTCTTGTAAATAAATTTGACAGTGTAATACAGCCCTTCACATTAAATAACTATTGATAGTACTGTGCTCGTAGGTATTCAATATAAAATAAACGTACCGTATTTAACTAAGAATTTTAAAAATTTATTTTGGCCAAAAATGTATTTTATTATATAAAAAACTGCATCATACTTAAATTAATTAGCATACCTCCTACNCCCTCCCCCAGCCCTTCGCCTTAACCGAAGAACATTCCAAGATAATAATCAAGGATTCTTAAGTGGTTTAGAAATTTCAGAGCTGCCGTTCCCATATAGCAATGTGGGGATATGTATCTCCAAGTATGTGGCACTCTTAAGGTGAGTATGTAGGGGACGCAAGAAAAGGTAAGTGTTTCTACGGGTTTTTTTATAGCAAAAATTTGTTTGATTAAAATAAATTAAATATTGCTTCAGTACAAACATAGAGTTTAATTTATTTTTCCATTATGACCTCAAGAGTGTTCTTGAATATCTATCAAGGGTGCCCTGGATTTTAATGACAACTTTTTCTCTTCATTTAAAATGTTTTGTCACCTGATGTCACTATGCTCATGAAAGTTATTCAAGAAATATTGATATCACCATGTGGAAAAAAATTAAGCTCTATGTTTGTACTGAAGCAAACATTTTATTAATTTTGGCCAAACCAATTTTTTTTTATAAAAACTGCCAATACGCTGGCCTTTTATCATATTCCCTACATCTCCACCTTAATATCATTTTCAATCGACATTTCCACAAACATCTACATTTATAAATATAAACTGAGAAATATACTACACAAGATAATATAATAGTCATTAGCTAGAAGAATGTGACGGATCTGTCTTTGCTTCATTTGCCTTTTTTCTTTTATGTCGATCCAGTGCAGGTTTTACCGGAGGTCGCGACTAAACAGATATAGCTTGGAATCCTTGATTTGGACAAAGCTGGTCTTCAATCACATGATCATAACAAGTTCCAGTTCTTAGAAAGAGTGACATCGTGAGTCACGGCTGATGACTGTGGGAGGGCGATAAAAGATTGGTCTTCTACTGACATCACACATTCAGACAATGGAAGGCAGGACTCCCAACAAAGACAGGACATCGTGAATATTTCGATCTCTTTCTCCACACTAGCATGGGCGAGAATAAAATACCTTCTTGTTTGGTTGACGACCCTGTGTTGATGAACGAGTTTTAGATGTTTATCAGGATTATATTAAAAAAATTATCTGATTAAAACAATGAACACCCAAACTTTAACAAAGGGAATATAACCCCTAACGTTTTAGCAAAAGGATGGACACACACCCGAGGTAGATATAAATTATGTTAAGTACCAGCAGCTGGGGTAGAACCAGGGCCCTCTATACCCTAGATTGTGCCACCTAATGCTCACTTATTGATTACAATTAATTCAAGAAATATCACAATGATTTTCTTCTATAATGCTTATTTAAAATAAATTAAAATTATTCCTAATCAAAATGTATTTATTTTACTCCTTGACGCTCTCTCCTTATGACATAGCTAGGAAGATAGATCCCTCAACTTCATCCTCAAATTTAATGTTTTCCATATTGTTAATATATCTCATATTAAAATTAATGCAACTGTTTGTGGTGTAAACACCCATCCTGGTTATTCACCTATTTAAACTAACAGAATATGGAAGGGTATGGTATGGTTAAAAGGAAACACACCCACAGTTTTATGGAAAGTAGAGTGAGAATTTATTGAGGATTTAAAAAAACTCAGTAAACCCGACTGGGACTTGAACCATGATGAATTATTCATCACCAGCAATCTAGTCTAATGCGAGAGTGATGCCTTGAACCAGGCTTACCAAACTCATTTGATATTAAGGACTAAAATTAAAATACTGAGAGGGCCACATTTCAAAAAATTATTATTAATGCAGGATAAGATTGAGATTGATTATAATAATTATAGTAAGACACATTACTAAGAATATATATATATATATATATATATATATATATATACATTTACACTTTTTTATAATTATTGTAGAACCTCCCCTCTTTGTTTTACCAGAAATATGCAACCTCTTATTTGCAGCAATGGTATATAGTGCTTGGCTTTAAAATTTGTGTTGACGTCACTTTCTAACCTGATGTCGAACTCGTGTTCGTAAGACACGATCTCTCGAGTGTTTGTTCCTTTTCATAAAATTAAGCAACTGTTCACATATTTATGGGCAGCCAAACATTGCACATATTTGGTGCACAAATTTAACACTTTTTTTTTTAAATCAATCGTTGGTGTGTAGAATGATTTGATATAGCAACCTCACCTGATCCCAAATAATGTCTAATTTCCAAATCGAGGTGACCTGGCGGTCCAGGGGTAAGGTGTCAGATTTCTATGCTGGCGGCCGGGGTTCGATCCTTGGTCCCGGCAAAGATTTATCTGATTACCAAACCCTTCCTTCACCTCTGACAAGACATCTTGTGAATGTGAGGAATGCCAGGNTGGTGTGTAGAATGATTTGATATAGCAACCTCACCTGATCCCAAATAATGTCTAATTTCCAAATCGAGGTGACCTGGCGGTCCAGGGGTAAGGTGTCAGATTTCTATGCTGGCGGCCGGGGTTCGATCCTTGGTCCCGGCAAAGATTTATCTGATTACCAAACCCTTCCTTCACCTCTGACAAGACATGTTGTGAATGTGAGGAATGCCAGGCCTCCACCGTGGTTCGGATTCCACATTAAACTGTAGGTCCTTCATTTCATCTCACAATCACCCTATCATTACACATTAGTGTAAGTGCGTATAACCCGAACGGGTAGTAAGACGCTGTGCTAATAATAATAATAATAATAATAATAATAATAATTTCCAAATGCCATATTTTGAAATTGAGTATTTCTAAAACGTTTATAAAAATAATAATCTGGCCGTATTGTATGATGGTCCATCATAAGGTCCTCGGGCCGCAAGTTTGACATGCCTGCCTTAAACCATGCGGATGAGCATTATCAATAATTGAGATTTGCTTACCTTCATCCACACATGAATACAATCTGAGTTGAATGGTCAAAATACCCCGGAGTAACGAGGAGGGTAACTATTGGGAATGGCTTGAGGCACGGAGCCGCTGAGCTAACTCGTGTTGGTGCTGAAATAGTGTTATGTTAGGCCGATTGTGTGCAAGGCGTAGGTCGCGCTGAGTAATACAGCCTTGACAACAGATTGTCTGTTTGTACCCTGAGCTAAGTGACGAGGGAACTACCAGGGTTACGTCTTGTGACATGAATTGTAATGGACTGTACCGTGACACACAAAGACACTTTACCAAGACATCAGTCACGTTTTGTTTGTTTGATTTGCTGGTTCAGGTTGGAGTTCATGTCTCAGTCGGTTGTACTAAGGAATGTTTCTTATAAACAGATTCTCAATCTCCCTTCCCAAGAATGATTATACATTTCCTCTAGCTTACCCCTTACTCACTGCTACCCAATTAATGCAAATATGTGGATATCCCAGAACCTGTTTCGGTGGCTACAGGTTCTAACCCAGGGGTCCTCAGCCCGCAGCCCACGGGCCACATGCAGCCCTCCATAACCATTTTTGTGGCCCATTGGCTCATGAAAAATATTAAATTATTTCAAGAGAGAAAAACTACAAATACAGATTTATATTTTACATAATTAACTAATTAAATAAATACGTATTCAAGTTATGTTATAAACTATTTTTGCTTTTCCATGAAGAAAAATATTACGTTATACACTAATGTAACTTGAACCAGCAAATGACTACGCTCGTAGACAAGGGAGAAAGTATTATTTTGGGTGCGTTCGAACATCGTCGGCTATGTTCGAGCTTCGTCGGTAGTGTTAACGTTCGCTCATCACCACTGAGACATTTGGGACGCCAAAATCCTAATGTTGTTGGCACAGTATTGCGGCCCACGAGCTAACAAGGGGCAGAAAATTGGCCCTTGGACCTTAAAAAGTTGAAGACCCCTGGTCTGAGGCGTCGCTCTTGTGTTAGACTAGACTGCCGATGGCAGGAAGATCGGGGCTTGAGTTTCGGTGGGATGTACTGAGGGTGGTGTTTCAAAAATATTTATCCCCTCTCCCTCCACTCAAATGTGGGTACACTTCCTCTAAATTCAACCTTCATCATCCCTAACTGATTAGCGTAATTAATACATATGCGTATAACCTGAAACCGAACAAGTACTTAGTAAGATGAGGTGCAAAAAGAAAAGGATAACCCAAAAGTGAATTGAGACGTAAATCACTTTAAAAAAAATGTTGATGGACCTTATTCAAAGCCAGGTAGTGGGAAAACCACATCAATATTTGAGTAACTGTTCGTCCTGGTCCTAAATTTGGGGGAGTAATTACAAATGTGGCTGTCCTAGGTTAAATTAGTTTCTAAGTGGTTTTATCGATATAAACTTGTGTTTATAAATTATATGTCAAATACTAGATTAAAATTAATGCTCACATTAAATCAGCTCATTAATCAACTATCTAAGCGTTTAGTTAACACGATTATAACCAACGACCGACCTCAAGATAACATTGGTGCAGTTAATAATCCATTAGACAAACTTAATAACGAGAATAAAACACCCTCATTAGCTTAGGTACGATTAGTATTTGATTTGGGAACATTCAGGTTTTTTGTAAATATTGTCAACAACAACTAAAAGTGTTAAAATTGTCCCCTTCCTTTTAGTAAGAAAGACAGCAGTCATGAATACAATAGGTCCTAATTACGCGTAGAAACAACTCCTTAAGTAATCATTCATTAGCTAATTGCAGTCAGGAAGTCCCCCCCCCACCATTTCACACTACTCGTTCAGTCATATACACTAATTACGCTGATGAGATAGGTATGAAGAAATGTGCCCACATTTATTTGGAAAAGGAGGGTGAAACAATTTAGGGGAAATCCTCCTCGATACACCCGGGTGGAGTTCTAGCTCCCCCCACCACCGACAGATAAAACTAAATGAGCTTGCCGTTTATTCCACCAGCCGTGATGTCAACAAGTACAATGTGATTTTCATAGGAAGTCCGTTATTTGAAAACTGAAAAATTATGTTGCCACAATAGTGATCCTACAAATATTACAATTATTGTATTTATTTAAATTACTAGGTCTTTTAATTAATGATGTAAAGAAATGTTATAGCGTAATCAATTAAGAAGTATTATTTGAATCTTTGGTAATTATTTTTTATTAATAAATCAAGTAAAATAGAGTTCTACAAATTTAAATTTGGATGTCTTTCAAAAAATGTTGGTGCTGAATAGTGGGCTTCCTATTAAAAACACGGTTTAGTTAAAGCGAAAACACTTCAAACAAACTAGTGAACAAGTTCCCACTCAAATAAAATTGACCTTGTATTTTGCTCGAAACCTACTCGTGACAGAATCCTTGTGGAATTGTGTCATAGTAGTTTATTAGGAGGTAGTTGACTAACTAACCTGCCGGATCCGCGCCTCTGAGCTCATGATCTAAGCCCTAAGGCGTCATTCTCTACCGACCTTAACACTTCGTGCTACACACATATCCCCCTGAGACAGTAAATAGATCGTGTGAATATAGAATTGTTGACGTGATGATAATGTTTTTTTGTTTTTTTTTAGCATGGCATCTTACTACCCATTCGGTTTATAAGCCTATGTAGTAGTTACACTAATGGTTTAGGGATTGGGAAGGCTTTTAATTGAGAAGAAGAGCACCAGCATTTGAATGGAAGGATAATGGAAAACCATGTGTTGCTATCGCCTTCAATATCTGCATAATTTCGAACCATAATTTGATCGCCCCCAAATGTCAAGAACAGCGTTTCAAAAAATTGTGTTACTGGAGGACCATCAAATGGAAGCAGCTATGTGCACTGGGGGTCTACAGGGTACTTGAGTGTAGGGGGGAAGTGGGGCCTGTTGAAAATTATGCAGGAAAAACATTATGTTTAAGCAAGTCCATATTGCGACTATAAATAGGGCCTAGAAGACAAAATTAATTAATCTATTAAATGAAATGTTGAATAAATATATTATATAATAACATTTATTTGATAAGTAATAATTTTTTAGTATTCTTAACATTATAAACCTCTTTTTTTTATATAGCTAGGTGTTCCGATTTGTTGTCTCAAGGCTGGTACAGACTTAGTTTTTTCTATTTGATTTGTGTCTACCAAGAAAATAAAGAGGGCAAAGTATGGATATTTTACGTTAAATCCTTATTATTTTAATTTTTTGTATTATATGTGATTAACATTCTTTATCTCATTATTATTACTATTAAACTTATTTGGATCCTGCGGACAGCCTTTTAGACCTCCGTGTACCACCAGTGGTACGAGGAACACACTTTGTGAAACACAGGTATAGACTCGGCGCTATGATACATGGCTTAAATATGATGCTGTGCGACTTTTCCTATAAGATTAGGCAACACGCCAGCACCCTGGTGAAGATGTGATTGAAGTTGTGTAGCGTCAAATGTGCAGAACAAAGGTACAGAATAACAAACACTGCCCCCATCTGCCCATGGTGTGAGCTTCCCAAGTGAGCTATCCAAACCAAGAGGCCGCCTCTGTTAGCGATGATAGTGCCAACATTTGGGACTCTAGGGTATAATGTGGTCATCCGTCCGGCCGTTAATTTCAGTTGTATAAACCGGAGCTGCTACTTATTTATTCCTGTCCTCACGAGGTTTAGTTTAACCCAGTTACAGACTCATTGCTTCAAAAATATTTTTTTGTGAGCGCCAAGGATCGAGTATGGGACTTCTAGATATGTATTATTAATATTATTGTTATTCTTAACACCACGTCTTACTACACGTTCGGGTTATACGCACTTACGCTAATGTGTAATGAATGGTGAATGGTAGGGTGATTGTGAGATAAAATGGAGGACCTACAGTTTAACGTAGGATCCGAGCCACGGTGGTGGCCTGGCATTTCCTACATTTACAAGTTGTGATTAATACACGTCTTGTAAGAGGTGAAGGAAGAGTTTGGTAATCAGATAAATCGGTGCCGGGACCGAGGATTGAACCTCGGACCACCAACACAAAAGTCCGACACCTTACCCCTAGACCTCCAGGTCACCCCTCTAGATATGTAGCAAGGAGCTCTGACCACTAGACCAACATTCCACTTAACCCACAAAAAATATTATATATATATATATATATATGTATATATTATTATTTATGTATAGAAATAATAATATTTCAATTTCCTTGTAAAAGTTTCTTATAATACTAGTAAAAATTATCTTATTATTTTTGTCTTATAGTCAAGCTGGGATAAGACGCAAATAGCCAACATACCGGCACTTAATTGAATTAAAAATGTGTTTCTATAGAATTTATGAGAAATTATTATCAATGTTCTCGAATTTTATTTTAATTAATCCCATAAATAAAAGTATTAAGTAAAAATATTAGTATCGCTGGTCGATTCTTGCTGTCACCAATGATTTAATAAACTAGTGAAATTTAATAATTCAATAATTTGGCAAAGTTTGTCCCTTAGAATAATAATATTAGTAATTTAATGTTCACTTTCTGAGCCCATTAACACATTACTTACAAAATGAGGTAATCTAGGACAGCAGTATTAAACATTCAATCATACTACCTGGAATGTATTTTTCAGGTAATCCGAGGTATATATTAGAGAATAATAATAATAATAATAATAATAATAATAATAATTTCAGGCTCCACTAATATTCGTACCAAGTTCTCCTAAACCTATTGATATAACCACCGAGCCTCAAGAGCGTTGAATATTATAGCATTTGTCACATATTAATGGCAGTATATATATTATAACTACCGATTGCGGTAAACTTACCTAGGATGTAGCCGACAAAGCAAGCACACATGGTAGTGAGAAACAAGGCTATATTCCTGGTTGCCATGACGCTACACTCAACTCGCATGAATTAAAGGAAGACTGAAGCTCCGCGGGCCGCGGATACCAGGTTTATATATGGAAGGTGTGGAGGGAAATATATTCAGCCTTGAGTTCGTATCACGACCGAGCATTCGAGTCTCCAGACTATGCGCCCACATTGAGTTGCAGCTATATCCCGTTGCAGCTTAGCTTCACAGTGAAGTCACTCACCATTACAAGGCATATCCAGACTGTATGAACCAGCATTCAAGAGTTGAAACTATACAACGTTGCAGCTTAGCTTCACAGTGACCTCATTCACTGCTATAAAATATAACCAGATTGTGTGTGACCGCACTTGGGAGTTTCAAATATACCACGTCATATGGAGATTAATATAATGTGTACGGGTATAGCTTAAGTTCATCTACGGAAGGAGGGGTGGTAAGTGGCAAATAGCAGAAGTGACAATTGGCTTAAAGTGACTTTTGTCAACCTATTTGGAAATAATATTTATTTGCTTGTTAATTATTATTATTAGCACCGCGTCTTACTACCCGTTCGGGCTATACGCACTGCTTGTTAATACTTTATTTTTTAGTATCAATAAAAGTGTTATAAAACGATTCTAATAATACTTTCAGCAAATGCTTACAATAACCTTCTGATAGCTGTCTCCTAGCGTAGATGAGCTAAAGGTATGACGTCATCTAGAATTAAGATGTGTACGAGTATGGTATGTATCACATCACGTATAAGTTAAAGTGTATACGTATATAGCTAAGTATGACATAACGTAGAAATAGGATGTGCACGTGTATAGCTAAGTACGACGTCATGTAGAATTAAGGTGTATGCGTGCACAACTAGGTATGACATCCCATTAAGGTGTGGCATAAGATCATATAGATGTTAAAATGTGTAAGTGCATAGCTAGGTATGACAACATGTCAAAGTTAAGGTGTATAAGTGTATAGCTAGGTGTAACATCACGTATAATTAAGGTGTGGTACAAAGTAATGTAGAAGCTAAAATGTGTAAGTGTATGGCTGGGTATGACGTATTTTAGATGTTAAGGTGTGTACGTATGTATAGATATGACGTCATGTAGAAGTTAAGGTGTATACGTATATATGTATGACGTAAGCTCTATAACGTTCAGTGGAAGATTGCGCTATTGGGTGTCTACGTCCTATTCCACGTAGTTCATCTGAGGAGCTTGACCATGAATCATTTGTTTGTGTGAGATAGGTATTCCCGTCATCGATAATATTTGAACCCTAGAAATAAAACTAGTGAACCTACTTTAATGCGGTTTCTTTAATTTGTATTGTGTAATTACCCATCTTGTTTGTATACTGCTCATGTTGGTGGGAGCTTTTTCCCATGACATAAAATAAAAGGTGCTCAAGAGTGAATGTTTGCTATTTGAATTAAATTTATAGTCAAATCTTTAATTCAAAGTAAGAATGATTCACCTCCATAACGCCCTTTTCTCAAGGTAGTCCTTACTATGCTAGTATCGACTGTTATCCGCTTCGGTGCCCGCATGGTCTCAGGCGCTACTATCGCAATAGACTAGACTGCCAAATACGGGAAATAGGAATTCGACTTTGGTAGGGTGTACTGAGGGTAGTTTTCCCTAAATGGTTTTTCACTCTCTCCACGAAAATGCGGGTAGATTTCCTTTAAATTAAATCCTCCCAATCTCAAACACATTAGAGTAATTAGTATAAAGGCTTTAACCCGAACGGGTAGTAAGATACAGTGCTAATAGACATCAAGAGTTTTAAGAATAAAAGAGCATGTACAGTAGCACCATTGCTTCTTTGGTGCTGACTGACAGCTCACAGCCGACAGCTGATGGCTTTAAAAAGTTACAAGACCAAATTATGTATCCCTACGCCGAACCATATGATCTGCAAAAATATGTGTTTAGCAGCTGTCACTTCTTACAGTCAAAATTTAGGTATATACCTAAATGTTGGTTGTCAGAAGTCAGCTGTGAGCTTTCAGTCAGCACCAAAGAAGCCATGGGGCTACTATATGACTCGGTGTATGGATGTTGTTGAAGCGAGGGTAGTACGCAAGGATAGGGAAGTGTGAAGAGAGTTCGTGAGGATGGATTAATTACGGAGTTGTTTTTTGAGCCATATGCACAATTTCTTGACTATCCCTGAAAGAAACGGCGTGACTAGGTATGTATGTATTTTTTTCCAAATAGTTTAAAACAACTGATTAGACGAGCCCATTCAGTACTCCACATGGTTATTTTAATTCATTCTCCTTATGAATTTCTGTAATTAATATTGTGATAGCCTGTATTATTCTTGGTCTAATAAATGGCCTTGGTCGGACAATCCTCCACCACTGTTACTGCCTCGTGTCCTTCCTCCCCGGTTCCGTTAACAGTGAATATCTCAGTCCACTTTAAAGGCGGGATCGGGAGAGAGGTTAGAATTCAGTCGGTGGTGGTGGAGGATCCCAATGGTACCAGGAGAGAGGTCGGGATTCAGAAGGTGGTGGTGGTGGTGGAGAATTTCAACAGGATCAGGATAGAGGTCGATATTCAGTTGGTGGTGGTGGTGGAGGATCCCAAAGGGATCGGGATAGAGGTCAGGATTCAGTTGGTGGTGGTGGTGGAGGATCCCAAAGGGATCAGAAGAGAGGTTGGGATTTATTCGGTGGTGGTGGAGGATTCCAACAACAACGGCTTAGTAAGCCGGTGGCCGAAGCAAATCCAAACTTGAGAAAAAAAGGTAAAATGACGGATTGGAAAAATTGTTGACAAAAAGCTACGAATAGGGACTCTAAACTTTGGAACACTGACTGGAGATTGGTGGAGATTGTAGATATGTTGAATGAAAGAAAAATGGATTTCCTGGGTCTGAGCGAGACCAAGTGAAGGGTAACGGCATGAGGAAAGTAAGGAATGGCTTCATTCTACATTTGGATGGGAAATGACGAAGGGAGAAGAAACAGAGTAGGCTTCATGGTGAGAAAAGGGCTGCAGGTGGATGTAGTAGGGATGAATAATAGAATGATAAATATGACAATAAATTACAGAGGGAAAAAGGTGGAGGTGATACAAGTGTATTCCCCCAAGGGTGATGCCCAGCAGAAAAAAATACAAGTTTGAGGAAGACCTAGAAAGGTATATGGGAAACTAATGTTATTTAGTAATGGAGGATTTGAATGCAAAAGTAGGAAAAAAGATAGTAGGCTTTGAAAAAATATTAGGGAAGGAAGGTTAAGGAGAGATAAACGAGGATGGTATAAGTCTGTTTGAGCTATGTGCAAGAAATAAAATGGAAATGGCAAACAGCTGGTGTAATAAAGAAAGATAAATTCACTAGATACAATTGAGACGGGGAGCAAAAGTCGGCGATAGATTATTTTATCATGGATAAAGAAATGACAAGTCAGACTAAATATCTAGGTAATACCAAGTGTGTCTTTAGATAGTGACCACAGGTTGTTGGTAGCAGGCATAAAGGGATGAAAATGAAGGATAAAGTTAGTATAACAAGAAATAAGAATAAGAGTGGTGAGAATAAAAATTACAGAGAAAAGAGAGCTGTACTTAAGAAAGGCAAGAAGCTTAATACCCGATGATGAAATGCAAAGTGAATGGGAAAGGTTTAAGAACAGTCTGTTGAGAAGTGCAGAGGAGGTATATGGGAGGACAAGTAATAAGAGGAAGTGTAAGGAGAGAACTTGGTGGAACAGCAGGGTGAAGGAAACAGTAGAGGAAACGAATAAAGCTTTCAGAAGGAGTTTTAAGAATGAGAATGAGGAAACAGAATAAGAATATAGGAATAAGAATAAATGACCGAAGCGAGTAGTATGGAAAGTCAAAAAGGATTGAATGCTAAAATTGACAAAAAATACTGAAACGGGACGTGGAAGGAAGTAAGAAGGTGTTATATAGCCAAATAAGAAATAGGAGGAGAGAGAAAAGACAGGAAGCTAGAATGATGGATGAATAAAGAAGAACGTTGAAGACAGGAGAGGAAGAAAAGAAACTATGAATGAGATATTTTGTAAAAATGTTCAACCCGGAAGAGTAAAGTGATGAGAGTGAAACAGAGGAGTAGGAAAGAGGTCCCACATGGGAAGAGGTGGAGGACGCATTAAAGAGGATGGAACGTGGAAAAGCACCGGGTGTGGATGAAATGACTTTGCAAATGATAAGAGCATTAGGTGAAGCATTTTATACAATGGTTATACATGGTGCTGAGAGTACATTTGAGGGATAGCCAGGTATAAGAAGATGGGGAAAATGGAGTTATTATACCTATTTTCAAAAAAGGAGACAAGAAGAGGTGTAGGAATTATATGAGCATAACGCTGATGTCCTACTGTTCAAAAAATATATGAGAATATACTGGAAAGGAGAATAAGAAATAAAATGAAAGGAAGGTGGAGAGGGGAACAGCACGGATTTAGGGAACAGAGGTCTACAATATATTTAATCTTTGCCATACAACAGGTGATGGAAGAAAGGTATGAATATGGAAATACTTGGTAATGATATTTATGGATGTGGAGAAGACGTATGATAGCGTGGATATAAATAAAGTTTAGAAAGCGGGTTGAAGGAGGACAAAGCGGGAAGAGGAGTTGTAATGAGAGTGAAAATCGTGTATGAGGCTAACAGGAGTTGTGTTAAGATGGAGACTGTAAGAATGTAGTGGTTCCAAATAAAAATTTGAGTGAAGCAGGAGAATGCTCTTTTACAATTATTATTTGTAGTGGTAATGCAAATGGTAATGAACAAATGGGCAGAAAAACTCAGGGAGGAAAGAATTAAAGCTTTGATGTTTGCTGATGACTTGATGGCATGGTGGGAGAAAGAAGAGGAAGTACAGGACAACTACAAGAATGGAATGAGAATGTGTAAGAGTGCGTAATGAAATGGCAAAGTGTGAAATGATAGTAGTGACAAAGAGTAGGGTAAGGCCTAGAATAGCTATCAGGTTGGATGGACTAGAGCTGATAAAAGTACAGAACGTAAAATATCTTGGAAGCGTGATTGAAGGAAAATGTGGAAGTAGAGAGGATTTAATGAGAAGAGGACAGCAGGGAGAGTTATTATATAGGTGTGTAAGATACCTGCAATATCAAATAGAAGTGCCCTTGAAGTGCAAAGAAGTGTTGCACAGGGCGTAGTTTGTCCCATTGTCACATATGCAGCAGAAACATGGACATTGAATGAAAGAGAGGCTAGGAAAGTGGAGGTCACGGGAATGAATTTTGTTAGGAGCATGTTACCAGTCGCAAGGAGAAACAAGCTTAGGAATAAAGTTAGCTGGGAAAGAGTGGGAGTACAGGGAGTACATGAGATAGTAGAAGAGGCAAGACTGAGATGACATGGGCATGTATTGAAGATTGATACCGAAAAAAGTGTTGGAAATGAAGTATGTGGGAAACAGACCACAAGGGAGATCAAGAAATAGATAGGAGGATCAGATAACAGAACGTGTTTAAGTGAGAAGAGAAGGATGGAAGAAATTAAATGAGAAAGAGTGGTGGAAGGATAGAGGAAGATGGAGGCATGTTAATAAACTGGCCTGGCCACAGGCTGGAAAGAGTTGATGATGAGCTTAAAACCTGCATATTTTGTGTTCTTGATTTATTACTTTAGTTTATATTTGTTTTGATAAACTATTAAGTTGTTTAAAAAAGGTTTAATCACACATTAAAAAGCATAGGTGTTTAACAGACAGGATGTTTATAATTCAAAATTTATCCAAGAAAAATTGTTGATAGGACGTGTTCTATTTCCTACAAGGTACAAGTGAAAAATGGAGGTGCAAGCCTGATGAATGATCTAAAATACAAAGTTTGGCAGAAAAATAATAGAATCATAAAGTTTATAACACATTTTGTGCCAATTGGATCATTTTGCATTGGTAGGTAGTATACATATTCTTCATCTGGGGAGACTACACATTCCATTTACTATTACATTTTATTCTCGAGAGGTGACACCACAGTAAAGTAAAGAATCTAACAAATAAATTAATAATCTTCCAACGTAAAGATCGACTACTGGTATTTAGAGATTTATTTAATTTGCTATTGATAAAGATCGGATCTAAAAGTATTTTATTCTTGTAAATGATTCAAATGATAAAAAAAAATACTGAGCTTTAGAATAAGCTAATAGATTTAGGTCTTATTTATTTGGTCAAACTATAATTGTTAATTTTTCTGCTTGAATATAACACAATAATTGTATTTTAAGTGGTGCACCCAGAGGTAGCTATATTCATTGATGGATTAAATTTTCTGTTTTCGTTGTTAACTCATGTTAAGGTTATTATTTTGTTTCCAATCCTATTTTTTTTATCTTCCTGTAAGTTCGTTGCATTTGGCCGCGTTATCATGGTGGTCCATTTTTATGATGTGTGTAGTAACATGCTGGAAAGGTTTCAAAGAAATATTTTCGTCTCAATTTTGTTCCGTATAAATACAGGGGTAGTTAAGAGCATCCTTACATGCCATGAAATATGCAAAAACCCACTTCAGTGGCCTTCTGGTCTAAGGTGCTACTCTCAAGGTAGATTAGACTGCCTATTATGGGGAGATCGAGGTTCAAATTTCGGTCAGGCGTGGGTTTTTTTTCAAAATGGGGTTTATACCCCCTTTATGCAAGTGAGGATTCACTTCATTTGAATATCGCCATCCTCGTCCCTAAATCCATCAGAGTAATTAGTACATACGTGTATAGCTTAGACGGGTAATAAGACGCGGCCCTAAAAATAAAATGCCGAACAAGTTAGAATCGAACAACATTTATCAGAGATGTTTGAGCCATGCTCCATTGGAATTTCAACATGGGACGATACCACGAGACCGGTGTATAATATTGTAAACGCAACCTTGAAAAGTCATTCAGTTTAGAAGGTTAACAATGTACACTTTACCTTCCCCTCCACCCCCTTCCAAAAAACAACAACTAGATAAACGTCAGTGTGCTGAAAGTCCTCTCGATCAGGGGCGCCCAAATCACGGCCCACAGACTGAGTTTGTTCAACCCGCGGATGCTTTGAAAAAAAAAAATGATTCAATGTTGAATTTCAAAATGATAGTGATCCTGTATGCCGTACACAAAATAAATACCTACATATATGCAACAAAATGTGTTCTATTGTTTTTTAACGATAAAAAAACTTTTATAATTAATAAGAATAATTGTGTATATTTATCTAACTTGTTTGTTCTACATTGTCCTTGAGAAAGCAAGATTTCATCTATTCATGTTTAATATATATATATATATATAGAGAGAGAGAGAGAGAGAGAGAGAGAGAGAGAGAATAATGTAGGTCTCTTTTTCAACCTGCCCACCTAGCACTTTCAGTATTATAATAGGGTCCCCCAACCAATATGTTTGGATACCCCTATTCTATGTGAAAATGCATGTGACTTGAGGGAAAGAAGTTAATAACTACTGATCTCGAAACTACTTAGAGCAATATTCCAAGTTATTTTCTGAGAGATATAATGTAAACAAGTCATTTATACTTATACATTTATAAAATAGCATATAACATATTTTTAAATAATTTATATATATATATATATATATATATATATATTACTTCCCCTTTGGACTATAGTTAGTAGTTTCACATTAGGATTTGTGTGGGTCAAAACGACACAATGTACCCATAAATCAAAGTGTGGGTGGATGGAATGTACCCATATATCCCTCTGTTCCTGCGCCATTGATTGATTATATTAAATGTCATGAAAGATTAAAAAAACTATTTTATTTAATTACATTAATTAAGTTGTATAGTTGCACTGACACAGAATGTTTGAAGGAGAATTTTATCTTTTTATCTTTAAGATCATCGATGTTGGATTTATCCTTACTTATTTTTGTTTATGTATCTAGTAGAATGTCTGAATAACATTTATTTTATAGAATAGGTTTGTACAAACAAATGTTTAACCTAGGTAATTTTTGTATTGCTACTATAGTTCATATTTTAAAACTTCAGGTTGTTTTCTAAATACCACGTGCGTATCCGAACTTCCAGGTTCTATGACTTCTGAGAATGACTGTAGATTCGCTCTTCAAGAGTCGGTAAGAACCGTGTTGAGTTTAGAAGCTGCAGCAAAAGAGAGACAGTAATTCAAAAGTTCAGACTTCTAAGAAGGCGAAAATAAGCCATACCACTACCCTATGAATAGCAACCAACATTTCAATTTTATCTTTTTAATATACCATATTACGAATTACTAATAATCAAGGCGTATCGAGAAGAAGTGTTTTGAAGGGAAGGGAGTGTTTTCCCCCAACCGAAAGAATAATTAATAAAGTACTTTTATATTTCTCCTCATTGCCTAGGCTATTACATTTGTGTGGTTTTATAAGATTATTAAAACACTTAACCTTAATCATATTTTAGAACTATAACTGTAAATTGCTTCAATCATGATTTAATATTAAGAAATAAATATCTTGTTATATATTTTGGGAGTTTCACCACAAGTCCCTGCGGGCATAACCTCTTAAAAAATAAATATACACGAACTAATCTTCCAAAATGCAACATAATTTTGTTGAATGACTACAATCATTGTTAACTTTATGACCTCTACCTGCCACACTACCTGGTAAATCTTCTCCTCTACTTCTATCTAATATAATAGGGTTCAGAGATAGGTGGCTAAAAGGTTTGTTAAAACTTTGTGATACCTACCATCATCACTTGAAACTTAATTTTATTTACAATCTACGTAATATAATTAATGTTAATCGATTACTGTATGGACACTATTAGGGGCATGGTTCCCGATGTTATACAAAAGTTGTTGATACCTCTAAAAGTGGTCCTTTAGCTGCAGGTATGCACATAAGCCACAAAATGTTCAGACCGTCACTGAGTTTTTCTTCAAAACCCTATGATGTGGACAAATAAGAAAGTTAATTTTTCGCCTGGGTACAACTAGTTTTATTTGTTCACCAAAGCGATAACCGGGTTGTATGTTATCCCATTCGATAATTAGATGTCATTACTAATGCCCCTTGCACAAAGTCAATGCTTTCTTACTTAATTAGGTAGATGGACTTGTACTGAAATAATGACAGCTACTATGACGAAATGAACAGAGAATTTAGTTAATTTACCAACAAAAATAAAACTATTTTGGAAAATGGTTTGTGGATATAATATCTACTACAATTTTAATATATATCCTGAACTATGGAAACATCTATAAAATACAATTAATTAAAGCCACGTCCCTCGAAATATTTTTAAAGTGAAGATATTTATTAATTGTTTTACAGGACAAGGGAACCACTGTCAAATTTGTTGATTTAAGACTACTTATATATCTTTTACGCATGTGAAGGTACTTAAACATTGCTATAATTCAGCACATATTCTGTGCTACTATCAAATTAACTCAAGTTTTTATGATAGTGACTTGTTTTGCTGGTCATCATGATAGTTGGTAGTTCACACGGCACTAATTAATTTGTACTTAATTCAGTACTTATATCAGGATGAAAACGTCGCCTGTGTGGAGGCATGAGTCTCCCTAAACTAGAATGGATCTCTTGATTGGCACAGTCCGAGTTGCGAGAAGAGAGACATTCTCCAAAAAGAACCAATCTTTAGAAATCACTTGAACTTGAAATTAGCTCCGTGTGATGTCATTGTGTCGCCATGTCCGGGTCACAGCAAGTCACGACAACATCTCCCCATAACCTGGTTATTCCTGGCGCAGCCGTTCTCAACCTGTGGGAGGTGACCCGTGGATAGCTCACACGGATTCAACACGAGTACACCACCGCTTCGGTGCTCACGCCGGATAAATGCCGGCTCATCTATTCTGGTTTTCCGGTTATGGGTAGGTAAGGGTTCGTATCGTGGCTGAGTTTTCTCAGGTTGTTTTTTCCTAAACGGCGTCCCACTATTTCTCCATGCAAATACAAGTGCTTTACCACAAATTCTACATTCATCATCCCTACCCCATTAGTTTAAATATGCTGATATCTAGGTTGGGTGAAAACGCAAAGCATGGAATAAATCTAATAGTAAATATCTGTGAAATTTAATATTCAAACCCATTCAAGTAATCTTTAATCTGAGTACTGAGCTAACCAAAGGGCTGGAAACCTCTAAATGAAATAAAACTCATCCTATTATAGAGTAATAAATAATGTTTTTATTTCACTGATTGTTTAACTCTTCACAATGTTGATAACGCTTAAAAATAAGTTTAATTAAGGTGTTCACAGAGGTTGCATCACACTCCAGTATTAACACACAAGATAAGTTACATTTTGTGGGAGCAATTAATCTCCTAGACTTAAGTACAAAACAATGTTTTAAGAACACATTTTAACCAATTCAATATTTATGTTTGTGGTGACAAATTATATTATCAGATTAAAAAAGATAAGAGAGTATTTAAAAAAGTTCGAACAATAATATTCTTAAAAGGGAACATGACAAATATATTCCATTTATTTCAAAGTTTGACTCCCATGTTCTCTGAAGATAGATAGTACAATCTGATTGAGTGGCGTACCATTTCACAAGATAGCATGATGCTTTGAAACGCAAACTTAAAAACAGATTACTATAAATAAATTTGAGTTTCTAGTGCATAAACATATATTTTAGATTGTCATGATGGATGTTTTTAAACTATAATGGTGTGTCGTGATACAACTCAATGCATCTACACACGTTTTACATTCAACGAGCTATTTAAAATATCCTCCCAACAGGCAACGAAGCTGTCTATTTGTATCTACAGCTATACCGCTCATACGCTTTGTAAACGCATGAGCACTGATTTGAGTGGGCGGGTTTTAAAATGTGGTTGGGTCTTCCAAACATAGGTTATCGAGCAGAGCCGACCAAGTGATAACTAGTTGTATTAAAGAGGTACGGGTCGAGTTGAAGGGACGGAAATCTTGTTATTAGCTTTAGATATTCGTCAAGTAATTACGTTTCTGTTTTGCTCTTGTTTTTCGGTGAACGCGTGAATCCCCAAAAGGCTTGACCCACTTCAGTGACTGCATGGTCTAACGCGCTACTCTTGAAGTAGACTAGAGACTGCGATGATGGGTAGCTCAAGGTTCAAATCTAGATCGGGTGTACTGAAGGTGTTTATTCCGAAATTGTTTTCTAATCTCCTTCCATGCAAATGTGGTTAAACTTCCTATAAATATAACCTCACTAATCCCTCAAACCAGTAGCCTGATTAGTTCTACATAAGCGTGTATCCCGAATGGTTAGTAATATGCAGTGCTTAAAAAAACAAAGAGTAGGCTACAGAGCAATGTTTAACGAAAATATTTTTAACTCAATCAAACCCACCTCGGTGGCGTAGTTGGCTAACGCGCTAGTCGTGTTGAGCTCGACTGCTGAGGACGGGGAGATCGAGGTTCGAATCTCGGTCGGGTGAACTGGGGGGGGGTTCCTAAATGGTTTTCCACTCTCCCTCCACGCAAATGCGGGTTCACTTCCTCTAATGCAACCTTTCCAATTCCTAATCCATTAGAGTAATTAGTATTTAAAGCATATAACCCGAACGGGTAGTAAGATGCGGTGCTAAATATTATTATTATTAACTCAATCAAATATTCTCTGGAGATATACCTTACGTATCCACATGTATTTATGAAAATTTAGGACGGTATAGTTAGAAATTAATGTAGTCATGAACATTTTTGACATCTAGATTAGGATGAATCTTTTACGTTTTGTGTGGCCTCAAATCCCGAAAAAGTGGATTTCACAGTTATGTATATATCCCTTGGATGTCTTTCTATTCGTCCCTGAGCTTGAATTCAAAACGGTGTGATGGTTTTTTTTTTCACAATTGGTAATTAGATGGTATAGGGCTATGGCTCAGGACATTTTTTTAATTTGACCCTTATCCTTAAATTAAGAGTGTTTACTGACAAGTGTTATTTTAAAAATTCCATAGTTTTCGAAAATAGCTTTGACGATTCTAGATAAAATGTATATCTGGGAAGTGTTGTATGATAAATAACACTGTATACTTGTTTTTATGGAGAAAATTCATTTAAGAGTATTTTACTGATGAGTGTGTTTTTGAAAATTCAATGTTTTTTTCCAAATGGCTTTAATGGTTTTGTTTAACATGTATAGCTAGGAAGTGTTTGACAAGACAAAGAATAATGTATATCTTACATATTTTTAGTAGGTGGGTGGGTGGTGATGGGGGGGAGGGTGAATTTATTATTTAAGAGTAGTTTAATAATTATTATTATTATTGAATAATTTGTAATATTTTGAAAATAGCTCTAATGATTTTGTTCAACATTGGTATCTCAAGACTATTTTTCATAATAAATAATAATGTATATTTATTTTTCTAAAATAATTTAGTTTAATGTTATTGTAATTGTCCCAAATTATATAAAATTTGAATTTTTTGGAAAATGACATTTAAGATTTAGTTCGTGAATATGTGGAAATAGTTTTTAATGTTAAATAAGAATATTTAACTTTACAAATAACAGATTTTTGAAAATTTGTCATTAAAAAAATATGTTGCACAATCTCTTACTCTGATACAGGTGAACCTGGTTTTACTCCTGACCAGGGCGATTGTAAGTACCCTATTTTTCAAAGTGGTTTCCGACCCTCTCTAAAGGTAAGTACCGGTGTAATCACAATTTGTCACCCTTTTCCAATGGTTGAATATGATAAGATAGCCTAAGAACCCATATAACTTTGCACAAAATCGTTTGGTCCAATTATTAGGACTATGTTTTAACACCATAAAGATTAAAACCGTAATTTAATAAGCAAGCATAAGGTAGACAGTTTTAGAAGAAGTGCACCCCCATTAATGTGGAGAGAGGCTGTGTGATCACAGTAATAAATTACATTCAGGAAACTACCTCCAGTGCACCCCGTTCAGATTAGAACGTCGATCTATCTATCACCATCAATCCGGTCTACTGTGAGACTTACGCCTTACAGCATGTGCCCACTGCCACTGGTCAAAATATATTAATAATCTAAATTATGTTATTGTCAAGTTTATGAAGGGTGTTGGTCTTATTATGTTACCCCTAAATAATAATTATTATTATTTAGACAATGCGTCTTACTATCTTTTATTAAGCAGAAATGTACCCGCATTAGTGTGGATGAAGAGTGAGAAACCCATGCAGGTAAAACCAACCTCGGTACGCACGATCAGAATTCAAACCCCTTTCTCTTCATCGACGGCAATCTATTATATTGCGAGAGTGACGCCTCAGATAATTCGTCCATCGAAGTGAGTTACACTTTCTGCTGAGTTGGTTTAATAACTGCGCGTGGAGTCACCTATAATAAAGTATTAATGGACGCTCTTCGATGGCAGCATGATCTAAGGCGCGACTCTCGTGGTTGACTAGACTGCCGATAGTGGGGAGATCAAGGTTTGAATCTCGGTCTAGTGTACTGAAAGTGTTTTTTACAAAATTTATTTCCACTCCCCTCCTTACACGCAAATGAGAGTACACTTCCAATGGATATAAACTTCCTCATCCCTAAAACCATTAGTGTTGTCAGTACATAAGCGTATAACCCGAAAGGGTAGTAAGACGCGGTACTAAAAAAAAAAATTATGAACAGCCCATCCCCTCGAAAAGTGAATAGTCCTCGACTCTGTGACTCAGTGGTCAGAGGTTCCGACGGCAGACCTGGATGACTCAGGCTATAACACAGATGGGGCATATAAATATAATTATATTCCTCCAGTTAACAATATCATAGGATCCAATATTCTAAGATGTTTAATGTTGGTTGTTTTAGGTTAAGTTTGTTAATATAGCTCTTTGTTTGGACACTTTTGTCTAAATAACCCCAATCTATACAGAATTTTTTTTTGTGAGTAAAATAATAAACAGCTAGTTTTTTGTCAACGTTGAAGGAAATGAATATAATATTAATAAGTTATTTGTTTACACCTTATACAAAATATGTTAACAATATGAAATAAATATCACCTTCATTCAATCAAATCTCATGCCTAAAAATACGTTTAGAATTTTCTATTGTTTCACTAATAATGTGATATTTTATGTTATCTTGTCAAGTAAATAATACTTCTAATTAAATAGTATTGTTACATCTGAATACATTATCATTATATTATTTAAATTTAGAACACAACCTTATTATCTACTTACATGGCTTACTGCACACGTCACTTTTCGATTCTTACAAAAGTAAGATTAAATACACTCACGCACTACAAATTTATTTCGATAGTTATTATTTTTTCACATCTCACACAACCCGTTTGGATTATACGCATCAAAAATAGCCAACGAATTGTTTGCGATTAAAATAATGCAAGCTAACGTTGTTATAGTCATAATGTTGTTAGAAAAAATCACTCATCACAAAATAATTAAATTGATTTAAAATCGTTAGATTAGTATAGTAAACTTTGACAAATGTAACAAGACCACATTGAGTAGCCATATGTAGAATACGTTTATCAATATTATATTTGATTCATGATCTATTTTTATCAAAAACGTGGTATTATATTTATATTATAAACTTGTTCATTCAATTTTATTTTAAATTTACACTCAATGTTAATACATAGCACTTAACTAAGGCAAACCAATTTTACCACTTTCTGGTGAAACAACTCCAAAGCTACGAATATTTTGTTTATCTTTGTCATTTAATAGTCTGGATAGAACCAGACATTTTCTAAAACAGTTTCAAACTGAGATTTGTAGAACTAACATATTTAAATACAAACTAAATAATTGCGTACAAAATTAATCCAAAATAATGTCAACAGTGACATTTATATTTTCAACAAATTTATACATTTTTATAAACTTGAAATTTATTAGAAAAACTATGAATCTAGTTGCTAAATTTTCGGTTAAATTTCTATGGAAAATAAATCAAACTAGTTTTTTTATAAGTATATAAATTTTGTATAGTAAATTGAATAAAATATTAACAAACAGATAATACCTCTTGACTAGTTGATAACTTTTACAGATTAAAAACACAATGCAAATATTAGATGTTGTTAAAGGTTCCATTATATTGTTTATGATAAGATTTATAACATTCTTTTTTTCCAATTTACTCTTTTTTCCCTCCATTCTTACTTTCTGATTTCTCCTTCCTCTTTTACTTCCTTCTTCTTTCCTGAGCTTGTCACTAGAGGGGGGGGAGGGGGGCTTGATCGCCTCAATACCTTGAGGAAATCTGAGATAGCTATTGATGAGAGCCAAGGCTAAGACATAGCTCCATAGGTGTGGGATAAATTAAAGTTTTCATATTTTACCCACCTATTCCATTCCTTCAATCACTTAATCTTCTCCCTCATCCTCTCTGTAACCAATCTCTCCTCCCCAACTGTGCAACTTTATGTAAGTGTTTTTTCTGGTTAGTTTTAAGGTCTTTAGATTCATGCGATCAATCTTGATGAGAAATTTGCGACTAATATGTCCACTTTTGTACCGGCACAATGTTAAACTCTCAATATAAAGATAACTTACAATTACTAGATATATTTATTTATCCAACTTGTTTGTTTATGCATTGTACAAAAGCTAGGGGCTAGTCACGTCTGGGACCTCGATTCTAGTTAACTCCAAATTCTTTGTACATGAATAGCGTCTTATTCCAAGGAAAGAGAAGGCTATCTGCGTTTCTTGCTGCCGAGCTGAGTTGTATTGTCCGGATCAGGAAACATCTAGAGTCGTTGATTGTCTGATCTGAACAAAGGCTGCGGGAGTGTCGTTAGAATATATACTCTGCGAAATCAATCAGCTATATGTCAGTGGTGACGTCACGACACAAACAGATGGAGAACACCATCCCAAGAATCTGGGGAGCAACAAACAAATACAACCAGTTAAAAAGAACAGGATGGCCACCAAAGTGCATTAGTTCTCAAAGTTTTCCAATCTGGAAGGTTATTTTTTTTCAGCCACAGCACCCATATTTCCTTTCTCCTTTCTAATTACTATAGTACAATTTTAAAGAAGAAAGGCCTTATATGACAGGTAGAACTAGATCTACTTTCATGTAAACATACATAAGGTCAAACGCAGCTGTCATGTTTGATGGACATGATCGATAAACTAACTATAAAATAGTAAAATGTTATCAATTGTATCTGCAAAAACATATGTATGAAATATTTAATTTATTAATAAATTGGGTTGTCCATGTATCTAGAATGTAATATGTTCATCTCCTTCAACTAATCCGAACAATCAAGACTAAGTTATTGTAGGCAGTGCTGACACTAATCATCATCCTCATCTTTTTGCTCAACATTAAAAGGGCTGAATGTTAGAGCAATAAGAAGCGTTGCAGACGTTTAAAATACACTCCGTCGACCCTGAGAAGCCTTACTCTGACCAGTTACAGCATGAGCCTTCCTTAAAAGCTGCACCTTAGTGTAACCCGCCAAGATGGGTCTGCTACCTTTCAGGGCAAATGACATGTACTTGAACATCACAGACTGACCTGGTAGGCCGCAATCCCTGTTCCTGTGGCCACGAGGACCAGACTTTCTTGCTTGATCCACTGCTCCAGTTCCTTCAGGCAGCCCTGGAACGGGGAAAACACAGATAATATTAGGATGGCTTTCATCTAGGGGAGACACAGGTTTAGTTCTAATTAACTTAGGACAGCAAACGTTATATCAGGTATCGGGGGGAGTAACTTACCTGAGTGTTTATGTTACATAATATGTATTAATAGCCTTGCCCAATTTAATATAACTCTTGTATCAGGAGTAAAATATTGTGGCCTCATCTTCTCCTTTTCTAGCTTGACATGTGTAAAAAATGTGTTTCTTTAGTTAATGGACTATAAGCCCAACATAAAAAAACATAAATAACTACTTATTGTTCAACAATATTCACCCCCTACACCGGGTTAAGCTAGCTTTTCTTTTTAGAAGAAACGGGGTCTTGGCACAATTATTTTTGGATGAGAAATCATGCCCGGGCTAACGTATTTTGATGGACCCTTTTTTGAGGGCAGCATGTGTAGCAAGCCACCTTGCGAATCAAGCTAGAAGGGAGACACGTGATGTGTTGAAGTCAATTAGATTAAAGGTGAATCAATCACTCCTACTCATGTTTTAGCAATAACGAGAGATGGATGTGTGACAATCACACACACACACACATGGTTTTTATCATAAATGATATCAAGGTGGCGTATAACCTGAATGTGTAGTAAGACGTGGTGCCGAGAAAAAATCAAGGCAATAGTGTTTCATGATATATTATACACTATTAAATTTTCATTAAATCAAATAAATTAATGATAATTAATTTAGTATAAATTTCATAGTAATATAATAGTAATGCCTCATTACTAACGTTGTTAGGGTACGTAGCTACCTGGCTACACTTATACATGCATCAAGAGATTAATCACATTTATTAACCCTGTTAGGATCCGAACACGGGATGTCCGGTGAGAAAACATCGCCTGTGGCTTAAATATTCATATACAATGGGATTGCTCTATAACAGTTTACCTTTGTCAAATATAAGATGAGCATAGTGATCCTTTGTCAATATGATAAACCGGGATGTAATAATAACACTATAGAGCTACATAAACTTTATTCTTGGACCAGATGAAATTCATCCATGAAAGATGGATGTTGTCTAATACATACATTCTTATATCTGACCATTATGTGGCTCTGTTCCTCTGGGGATTGACAAGCAGTTTAATCCATAAGATGAGGATGTTGACTCATACATACCCTCTCTTATGTCTGGCCTCTTTTTAATCAATTTCCTTATACGTTTGACCTGATATCTTATTTCACTATAAATCAGGATTTTTTCTGCGCTGTTTATATTACAATATGCCTTCTATATAGTTAATCTAAAAGATGTTATACATTAACTTTCTGGAATATAAACATATACAACTACTAAAACTACATGTCCTGTTTTTGATCATTACCAATTTTCCTTGACCTGTGCTTGTTACCAGGTTTGTCTAATATGTATCAATACCATTATGTAATGTATAATAAATTATAATAACTAACTATACTTGTCCCTCTTTCCCTCTTGAAGTTATTTTGACTATATACATTTTTTTTCCTTTTGATATGCCTGCTTTGGACTTAAATCTAACTTAACCTAACTTATACCTAATGTCGTTGTCTACATAATCAGTTTATATTCTTTCCTTGTAGTGAGACCCAATTTCTTTTTCTTCTCTGGTCACTTGCTACCGTGGCCAGTCGACATCCCGGAGTGCTCGATAGCTCCAGCCCAGCTTCACGCTTGTTTCCAAGCGAGCAGGGCTTTTCGGATAAGGAAATCTTCCAGCGTCTCATCTGTATCCACTTACCTTCCTTCTCCCCTAGCCGGTATTCCAGGCGTCCCTGGTTCATCAACGATACTCATCACTGATATCCCTGAGACGCCTTTCCTCGGCTAGAGTCCATAAAAATATAGTCCACTCTCCCTTTTATTACACTTTCTGTGGGTTTTTTTCACCAGTTTGGTAATGTCTCGTCTAAGTCTGATGTTTCTACTTCATCACCGTCTCGCTCGTCTTCACTCGTCACTTCTTCCTCAGTTGTTTCTTCCTGTCTGTTTTGTCTCAAGTCTTAGTTCTGGCTTTGTCTTCTTTCTTTTAGTTCATCCATATGTCTGTCCCTTTCTGCTTTAGATACCCTGTCCACTATCTCATCAAATTAGCTCCACCGGTCCACATCCCTCAATATATGGTATATAGCATTGGCCCGTATAGGCATTAGTAGCTCTGCTCTTTCCCTTACTGTAAATATACATTCCAAGGTCACGTGTTCTGGTGTCACCTCTCCTCCGCAACAGCAAAGACTGGTTTCACTCAATTTCATCCTAAAGAGATACGCTCGATATGGACCATGCCCTGTGATATAGTGAACAAATCCCTGGGAAGGTTGAAGATGCTTCATTCTCAGTCTTTCTTGTACTTTTGTAAAAAAAACTGTGGTACTCTCTTCCCAGTCTGCTTACCACTCCAGCAGGGGGGGTCTGACTTATAACATAATTTGTACTCACACCGTTAGTTGTTAATTCTATTACCTTGTCTAACTTCCCTTTTCTACGCCAATATCCAGTGGCCCTCTTTCTTACTTCTAAATCTAGGGGCCAGACATCTAGGGTGAAATACAACGAGTTTGTTGGTATAGTTTTGTAGGCCCCAGAAAGCCTTATGAGAATTTCCCTCTGAAGGGCTCTGAGTTTCCTTTTAACTCTGTCGCCTCTCAGTTGTTGTGCCCATACCCACTATGAACACAAGCAACGACTGTTGGTATAGTCTAATCAGTTTTAAGGGCAGATGGAACTTATTCTGCCCTGTACTGACTATCCCATTCATAGCCCGTAAGGCTCTCCCACATACGTTGTCCATGTGAGCTAGGAAGCTACGCTTCTCGTCAAGAGTCACCCCCAGGTATCTAACCATTTTACTCCTTCTAATTGTTTGTTCTGCTATCTTAATTATAGGATCTCTCTTAAGCACTCCTCTGAGCAGCATGTAGGTTGTCTTCGCCACCACCTGCTGACTCTTACTTTCCTACACCATTTATCAAAGCCGCTCAGTACATTATTACTTTGTTCTTCCAGTTTCCTCCTTGAATTTGCCTCCACCACTATCAGCAAGTCATCAGTAAAAGCAACCACCCACACCACTTCAGGGAGTGCTTCAATCTACAGCAACTCAAACTCGAGACCAACGTCCCTAAATATCGGACCACTGACCGATCCTTGTGGGCATTCTTTTGTTATTTTTTTGCTTATTGTTACTAATGGACATCTCAGGTTTGCATACCTGTCCCTACAATAGCCCTTAAAGCTTCTGTAGAGACTCCCGAACAGTTTAGTTATCTTAATCTCTTGAATAAGGCTGGCCACCAAAGGTTATCAAATACACCTGAAATGTCCACAAATATTCCAATAAGATATTTTGCCCTAGATTTTTCTACCGGGCTAAAAGCAGCACAGATTGCATCCTCTGTAGACCTAACCTTCCTAAGGCCGTACTGTTGAGGGTGCATTCCCACCTCCTCTCTATGTTTTTGAGGTCTCCTACTTAGAATTTTTTCCTGCAGTTTTTCACATACATTCATCAAACATATCGGTCTGTACGACTTTGGGAGCTGTGGGTCTTTGTCCTCCCCTTTACTCAGATTTACCATTTAGCACTGCTTCCATATATTTGGGATTCTGCTCTGAGCCAAGCACTCATTCATGAGATGGGCCATAGAGGGTGCTATCTGTTCACTGATACCCTTGATCACCTCTACCCTGATTCCATCAGGTCCAGGTTCCTTCCTTATTTTCATTCCTGCTATTAGTCCTTTAATCTCGTCCTGTTTTACTGGTTCCACTATCACGTTTTCATTATTATATACAATTTCCATATCCTGCCTATCTTTCTCATATTCCTAATACCCTCCTACGGACAGGGAGTAACACATCCATTGGTAGCCTAGCCGATTCCTCCCAGCAGATAGTCACTCCTCCTTCCGGTTTCTTGAGTGTTTAAATGACAGCTGGTGATCTAATATCCCCTACTTCAATCTGAAAGGGTGCACCCCATGCAGTCTTCCTCAATTCTTCTTTAACAAATCTTTCCCAGCAATCATTTTTAACAATATTCATCGTATTTTCAAATTCTTACTTCCTTTGCCAGTATATATTCAATAATAGGAGTCTTCTTGCTGGTTCTAGGCATCTTTGGTATTCTCGTACTGCTCTCCTTGCATATCCACCTAGCTTTTGAAGCTGCTCACTCCATGGTCGATTTCCTACATATCTCGTGACTTCCTTCATAACCGGTATTGCTTTCCTCATAGCTACCTGCAAGGCCCACGTGAGTTCCTTCACTTTTAGATTTATGGTGTCTCTCTGTGAAACAGGTTGCGGTAGTACCAGCTGTCTTCTTAACGTTTTCCAGTCTGCCTTTTTCAGGTAGTAGAGGAGTCATGTACCTAAATTTTCCCTGTCTACTTCTTTAACCAGTTCAAAAGTTATCAGATTATGATCGCTGGATGTCTCACAATCATGCACTTTCCAGTTCCCTATTAGTTCTCTTGCTTCCACATTACACAAGGTGATATCAATGTTAGAGCTGGCTCCTGCCCTTCCTACATACGTTGCAGGATTTCTGGCTGGTTTACCACCTCCAAATGCCTTGCTATTATTGTATCCTCTAGTTTCCCTCTTTGTCACGCCCTATACCCTCTTATTATACCATCTTCCCTTCTTATGCCATTGCTATGCCAGAGTGGAAACCTGGCATTTACATCCATCATATATACAACGGGTATATTAGGGAATGCCTCATTTATTTTTTCTAGTTGTTCTATATAAGGTTATATTTCCTCTTGGAACTGAAAATACATGTTAATTAGTAAATCCACCGATCCCAGTTCTAATTTCCACACATATGACCTTCTCATTGAAAAATTGATTACTCCTTTTTTCTGTTTTGTGCCTGTTGAGCACTATAACGACAGTCATTGGTGCCTTCCCATTTGATATAATTCTGGCGTATTTCACCATATGCGGGATAGTTCCGTTTCTGGTGCTGTAGGGCTTCTGTAGGCATACAATATCCAACGCCTTTTCTTCCGCCACCTTCCTCACTTCTTGCATCACGATCGTACTTCGCATTACATTCGTTTGTCCTATTTTGATTCCCATTTTCTTGTTTTCTTTCATCACGGATGGTACGTGTGGATGTCAGATCTCAGCCATTTCTATGTGCATCGAACGTGGTGCGACCCTGTACTTGAACAAGGTGCTTATAAATCTCTTACAAATACCCCTCTTCTTCCCTTATTTTAAATACTTTGTTTATAATTTTCCTTAATTTGGATGTATCTGTGGTTAAATCTGCCGCTTTTAACTGTATTCTGTCTTGTGACTACGGTGTTGGAAACGTTATCGTGTTACCTTTCTCGTGGCTCTTCTTTACTAAGTGGTAAAGAGCCATTACATGAATATGTTCTTCTGGGGATTGAAAAGGCAGTTTCATCCATAAGATGAGGATGTTGACTCATATACCTTATGTCGGGCCATTACGTGAATATGTTGCTCTGAGGATTGACAAGCAGTTTTATCCATAAGATGAGGATGTTGACTCATACATACCTTATTACGTCTGGTCATTATGTGAATATGTTCCTCTGAGAATTGACAAGCAGTTTCATCCATAAGATGAGGATGTTGACTCATATATCTTATGTCTGGCCACTATGTGAATATGTTCCTCTGAGAATTGACAAACAGTTTCATCCATAAGATGAGGATGTTGACTCATATACCTTATGTCTGGTTATTATGTGAATATGTTCCTCTGAGAATTGACAAGCAGTTTCATCCATAATATGAGGATGTTGACTCATACATACCTTATTACGTCTGGTTGTTATGTGAATATGTTCCTCTGAGGATTGACAAGCAGTTTCATCCATAAGATGAGGATGTTGACTCATATACCTTATGTCGGGCCATTACGTGAATATGTTCCTCTGGGGATTGACCAGCAGTTTCATCCGTAAGTTGTAGATGTTGACTCATACATACCTCCTTATGTCTGGCCACTATGTGAATATGTTCCTCTGAGGATTTACTAGCAGTTTCACCCATAAGATGAGGATGTTGACTCATACATACCTTCTTATGTCTGGCCATTATGTGAATATGTTCCTCTGGGGATTGACCAGCAGTTTAATCCGTAAGTTGTAGATGTTGACTCATACATACCTTCTTATGTCTGGCCACTATGTGAATATGTTCCTCTGGGGATTGACCAGCAGTTTCATCCATAGGATGAGAATGTTGACTCATACATACCTTCTTATGTCTGGCCACTATGTGAATATGTTCCTCTGAGGATTTACAAGCAGTTTCACCTATAAGATGAGGATGTTGACTCATACATACCTTCTTATGTCTGGTTATTATTTGAATATGTTCCTCTGAGAATTGACAAGCAGTTTCATCCATAAGATGAGGATGTTGACTCATACATACCTTCTTATGTCTGGCCACTATGTGAATATGTTCCTCTGGGGATTGACAAGCAGTTTCATCCGTAAGTTGTAGATGTTGACTCATACATACCTTCTTATGTCTGGCCACTATGTGAATATGTTCCTCTGGGGATTGACAAGCAGTTTCACCCATAAGATGAGGATGTTGACTCATACATACCTTCTTATGTCTGGTTATTATTTGATTATGTTCCTCTGAGGAATGACAAGCAGTTTCATCCATAAGATGAGGATGTTGACTCATATACCTTATGTCAGGCCATTACGTGAATATGTTCCTCTGAGGATTGACAAGCAGTTTCACCCATAGGATGAGGATGTTGACTCATACATACCTTCTTATGTCTGGCAATTATGTGAATATGTTCCTCTGAGGATTTACAAGCAGTTTCACCTATAAGATGAGGATGTTGAATCATACATACCTTCTTATGTCTGGTTATTATTTGAATATGTTCCTCTGGGGATTGACCAGCAGTTTCATCCATAGGATGAGGATGTTGACTCATACATACCTTCTTATATCTGGCCACTATGTGAATATGTTCCCCTGGGAATTGACAAGCAGTTTCATCCGTAAGATGTAGATGTTGACTCATACATACCTTTTTATGTTTGGCCACTATGTGAATACGTTCCTCTGGGGATTTACAAGCAGTTTCATCCATAGGATGAGGATGTTGACTCATACATACCTTCTTATGTCTGGCCACTATGTGAATATGTTCCCCTGGGGATTGACAAGCAGTTTCATCCGTAAGTTGTAGATGTTGACTCATACATACCTTCTTATGTCTGGCCACTATGTGAATATGTTCCTCTGGGGATTGACAAGCAGTTTCATCCATAAGATGAGGATGTTGACTCATACATACCTTCTTATGTCTGGCCACTATGTGAATATGTTCCTCTGGGGATTGACAAGCAGTCTCATCCATAAGATGAGGATGTTGACTCATACATACCTTCTTATGTCTGGCCACTATGTGAATATGTTCCTCTGGGGATTGACAAGCAGTTTCATCCATAAGATGAGGATGTTGACTCATACATACCTTCTTATGTCTGGCCACTATGTGAATATGTTCCTCTGGGGATTGACAAGCAGTTTCATCCGTAAGTTGTAGATGTTGACTCATACATACCTTCTTATGTCTGGCCACTATGTGAATATGTTCCTCTGGGGATTGACAAGCAGTTTCATCCATAAGATGAGGATGTTGACTCATACATACCTTCTTATGTCTGGCCACTATGTGAATATGTTCCTCTGGGGATTGACAAGCAGTTTCATCCGTAAGTTGTAGATGTTGACTCATACATACCTTCTTATGTCTGGCCACTATGTGAATATGTTCCTCTGGGGATTGACAAGCAGTTTCATCCATAGGATGAGGATGCTGCCATTCTTCTTCCTTCTGGAATAATTTAATAGTTGTATTCAGAGTTTTATATATTTTTGTTATAGACTTGTGAAAATATAACTGTCTCTGATAGTTAGGATCAGCCAGAGAAAATGGAAGAATGTTCAAAAGGTTACTTTATTATATTAATTATTTAAATTGTGTTTTGTGGCATTGGATGAATGCAAAAGCATTATGTTGTATTAAGATATATCAGTTTTATAAATTATTTTGTCTTAAGTTGAAAAATTTAATAATGATGTCATTTAGATTATTATTAATTAGGTTGTTTTCGAGGTTAGGGTTGAGTTATAGTTTTACCAACAATTATTTTAAATGTCCAATAACCCCATTATTTGCAATTATGTACTCAGAGATAAAAGAACTGAAAAAAAAGTTTAACGGACCAGGGCTCAGTTTTTTTTTTTTTTCACTTAACAGCTCCGTATTTATTTAAATGTTCATCTTAAAATACACTCCCTTAGTTTCCTTATGATAAGTTTGATGTGTGTCAGTACAAAATTTTATTTTATAAATTATTTTAGCTACCAAACTGTGTTGTTAATACCCCCCTGTGTTTGGGAAGTAAATTATAAATATATAAGGAGGAAATTTATATATTTGTAGTTTTCTCCCTAATAATCGTTATATATGAGAAATAAAGTGTCAGAAAAAAATACATTATTTTTAAATTATTTGAATTTAAGCTTAAGGTAGTAATATTATGTCAAAAAAGGTTTTGCCATCAATGGTCTTGGTTTAAGCTTTGGGGCAGTATATTTTAGAGGCATGTAAGGTATAGTTATATGTAGTTAAAAGCAATGTGTTGCCATTAAATGGTGAGAAAGTAAAGCTACTGAGCATAAAACATATGATAGCTTATATTATTTTTAATATCGAACCAAAACTAGATAGTACACAAAATTTTACAACCTATCAAGTTAAAAATCAAGTTGGTCACCAAAATTATACATTTACATAACTTCAACTGCAATTGTAATGAGACTATAGCTCTGCTGCATAATTACATACTAAATGAGTATTAAACTGATGGACTAGTTTATCTTTCTTTCATTTTAAAACTATATTGATATAGTAAAATCAAATGTTCATACATATATTTTAATAGAAAAATAAAGAATATATACTACAAACTACCAGCTTATGAGGCAAGACAAGAAATTCATGCGATTGCGCAGTGATAAAACTGAACCGTGCGCATGCGTGGACTATGAGTAGACCCCCTTCCTCTCCTCCTCGTTTTCTATTGTTTCTTGCCTAACCTCACCGGCTGTACCTTTTTTCCACCAATTAAAATTATCGTGAAATTTCTGCGAGAAATTATAATTCAGTGTCATTTTGCCAACTAGATAAAGATATGTTGAAAACTATACACGAATACGTTTTACTAAGCGTCGAAAATGGCAGTATTTAAATTTGGTCATATCCATGCGCAATGCCTAAATTACCATCTAGTTTGTTTTTATCAACCCTTCCAACATATATCTTACAAGGTTCAAAGAGTCGATTTTAGAAATTATTCTTGGCAAGTTAAGGCTCTTATTTTTACACATTATTATCAATCAACGGCTTTTCTACAGTACAAATAACGTAAATTGTAGGAATATTTTAGGCCAATCTAGTAATTTATATTTGATACAAGTCTAAAGGCGGTTTTACACCAAGGCAGCAGGGGACAACATGTATCATGTGACATGTTGCCTCCTGTTGCATGTCAGAGAACGCATCTCCTTGCAATTTATGTAGCATGTTACAAAGCATCTACACAAAAACAACAAAATTGCCTCTGTTTCCAGTCGGCAATCTGATGCGAAAATGTTCTCGAGAACGATTGTCGCCGCGGCTTATCTCATTCTTGCCAAACAGGTTAAGAATCAGAACCCGCTTCGATGGCCGCATTGTCTAAGGCGCTACTCTCGCAGTAGACTAGACTGCCGAAGATGGGGAGATCAGTGGTGGCTCGTGTATAGGCACTGTGAAACTGCAGCCCCCCCTATTTCCACTTGATATTATCGATAACATTTAATATAAAGAGTATTTTTTTCTTTAATTCTTTATTTATTTTTGTAGTACAATACATATTAATTAAACTTAATGTCAGGACTTCAGTAGCTATCCCCCAGTTTATGAAAAAGATATAAAAATCTTTGTATGAAACTGTGCCCTTCACAGTGCCAGCGACGTGGTGTTTGACTGCTGTGCGCATGCGCACATAGTAGGGTGTGGGGAGGAAGGTGAGACTGTAAGGTAGAGAGAGTACTGTTGCTCTCGCAGTGCCGGCTATGGCGTGATGGTAGAAGGAAGTGTTTTTTTTTTACTCAGCGTGTGTTGTGCTTAAAAACCGTGTACCATATTCTTGAATGGGATAAAGTATAGAATAATTTAGCATTAGATTATTATTCTGCTCCCAGCTATTCTATTTGATTCATTTATTTTTCGGTTCTTTTATTTAACAGAAAGACTAAATGCGCTTGCAGTACTTTGAATGGGGAAAAATTGCCTCAATTGTCATCCAGAGATCAAGGAGAAAATACCAAACTTTTTGCGCAAATTAAAACAAGAAGAACGGATTTCATTTTTAAATGAATAGATAAACTTTAACTGTAACATTTTTAAGTTAAAGTAAGTAAAAAAGGTTTTTTTTCTTAAGATTTTATCAAGTTCCTGAATAAATTTTCTTTTTATACATGTTTTTTTTTCTTTTTACACAATTTTAAAACAAAGGCTAAAAAATTTCTGGAGCAGTATCCCCATTAGTTTTAGCTACGAGCCGCTACTGGGGGAGATCAAGGTTCTAATCTCGGTCAGGCGTACTGAAGATGGTTTTTCCAAAATAAGTTTTCACTCCTCCACGAAAATGCGGGTACCTTTCCTATAAATATAGCATTCCTCTCCCTAAAACCACTAATGTAATTAGTATATAAGCATATAAACCGAACGCGGTGCTTAAAAAATAAAATTTAACGATACAAAGATTTTTCATTCTTTTATTCAAATTGGGGACGTCACATTCATAGCTCTTCGTCAATTTTTGGAAACTTTATATCTTATTTATGTTATTTTTATAATCACTAAATGGGTGATCCCAAATATTTCATTACACCTACACCTTACCATAAACCTTATAACCAAGTCTCACGGTGTTGTTGCCTTTGTTCCCAATACCGGCGGGAATGGAAGCGACACGTGGCCCTTTTGTAGCAAGGTTACATGCGGCAGAGGAAACAAGAAGCGACATGTAGCATGCGACATTAGTACATTACATGTTGCTTCCTGTTGCCTTGGTGTAAGGCCGCCTTTAGACAAATTATACCTCAAGGTTGGGTGGGTCTTCAATGTTTTATATTTTAAAAAATGTAGCCTTTTTTTACTGTCTGTAATTATGTTATAGATTTTAATATGATAATATACCTATTGCCACCATACATGAATTACTAAAAGAACTTAATTGGACCGCCTCTGTGGTCTAGTGGTCAGAGTACCTGGCCACTGATCCAGAGGTCCCGGGTTTGATCCCCGGAACTTTCAAAATATATCTGTGAAGCAGTGGGTCTGGAACAGAGTCAAACTCAGCCTCATGAGAACAAATGAGAAGCTACTCGAATAAAGATTAATTACTCCGGTTTATAAAACTGAGATTAATGGCAGGACGGCTAGTTGTGCTGACCACATGACACCTTATATCCGCTAATGTTGGCACGATCATCGCTAACTACTAAAGCCGCTCGGTCAGTATTGCTTATTTGTGGACTCACACCATGGAATTTATTTTTAATATATTGAGTTATACATTAATTAATAAGGAAACATATTTTTTTCCCCCCGTTTATTTATGATAGGAAATTATTACTAGACAAAAAATGGCAGAGCTATGATTCCATCACTATCCAACCATTCTTGAGCGATTTTTTTTTATAAATATATAGATTATACTGCAGTATAGTGTGTTTACAACAAATCTCGTGTGTCTAGTTTGTAACTACCTCTAGGCTAATAACTATAATATATTAAACATATATCAATAATAGGCTCTCGCGGATATATTCGCTTGCCATCGGATCACGAATATATCCATCCACAGCTCGTGAAGGGTTAAACCATCAAAAATAAACTACTCATGTCCAGTCCTCATGGCTGTTTGTCTTCTGCAGAACGTTTATTAGCAAGCGTGCAATATGTGTCTTGAAATGCTAATGTAGATACTTACAGTTCCGCCGAACACTCTTGAAACTACGCTAATAGGACTTCCGGTGTTTGCTACCTGGTGGACAGACAAAGAGGGGGGAGGTGGGAGGCCATCATTGTTACCAACATAATTTAGACTGGAGGAATTTAGTTAGTTATCAAATTTACAACACATATATAATTGTTAGTATAAGCTCTGATTGTTGAAATACGTTTATATTTTATCATGCATAAGGAATTGTGTGTTGTGAATGAGGTTTATTAATTTATTTATTAGTTTATTTTACAAGTGAATTCTGTTTCAAACTATCATAGTTACTTTAAAAAGAAAATAGAAATTAATTTAAATAGTAGGCCTACAGATTTATATTAAATATTGAACCATGATTCCAAAGAAGGTGATTTACTACTAAAGGAACTACACTGAAAGTTAAATAAATATGTCAAATTGTCACGTGTTATATTTTTCTTATTTAATGAATGAATAAATTAGTAATTTACAAATATTAAGAAAGAAAAAACTATTTATAAATGAATGACTATAAGTATAGTTTGTATTAATAATAATATAAAAGCACAGGCTTCCAAATACAACCGAAGGTTGAGTATGAAGTCACTTTGCTCACATTAGTGCATCCATCATATGTATTTATTTTATAACACTGCATCTTATTACCCATTCGGGTTATATGCATATGTACTAATTATGCTAATGGTTTTAGGTATTAGGAAGGTTATAAGTAAATGAAGTGTAACCGCGTTTGCGTGAAGTGAGAGTAGAAAACCTTTTTAGCAAAAAATCCCTCCCTCAGTAAACCCGACCGAGATTCGAACCTCAATCTCCCCATCCTCGGCAGTTCAACCTTCTGTGAGAGTGATGCCTTGGGCCATGCGGCCTACGAGGTGGTTTTTTGTTTTGAATGTCAATATTATTTTTTCATTTTCCACCGCATTGTAGCCTACTATTCGTACAGGCTATACCTATTTTAGTTACGCAAATGTCCGCATCGGTATTTGGTTTAAATATCAAGTTCATCTAGTGCAGTTTGCTGGTGACTGAAAGATCATGGTTCGAATCTCAACTAAGTCTACTGTTAGCGGTTTTTGTTTCCTACTCTCTTTCTCTCTCTACACTAGTGCAGATACATGTACTGTACATTTCCTCTAATCTCTATCCTCCTCGTCCTTTCCCCATTAATGTGGTTAAAAAAACCTTAATAGTCCTGAAGTGGTGTAAAAAGGATACGCTAAATGGATAGGCATGCGTTAGGTAGAATTGAGATGAAATGTAGCCGCATTAGCATGAACGGAGAGTGGGAAACCACATAGGAAAAACCACCACTAGCACACCCAGCAGAGAGTCGAACCCCAACCTTTTCTGTCACTGGAAAACTACACAATATGAGCTTGAATTTTAATCCTCATGCCCACCGATGATTGATGAGTCAATAAAAACATCTGGTCAGCGAATAAATATGTGAAACTTTGTTTACTAGTTAAATTAATATTTTGTTTGTGTTTTTAAAATGTCAACAGTAAAAATGCTTACGTTGTAGTGCCTACAGCTAGTTAATAATATTAATTTTTGATGGTTTTTAAAATACATTATTTCAAATATTCTTATTTTTGTATCACAGCTAGTTTGAACACAAATAAACACAACTAAATACAATATAAATTTCCAACAAAATCCTATTAATATTTCAAATTGATTTCCGTCCACAAAATTTACCAGTATTTTTATAATTTATTCAAATTTTATAAAGTTTTAAGAAATCATCAACCAGATAGTATGAAATCACAGACACACTGTATTGTTTTAAGTTCAATTTTATTAATTTAAAACAGAAATGAAAGCAAAAACACAAGAACAGAAGATTTTTGAATCATGCAACCATTGTTGTTATATATATCGACTATTAGAAGAGTTTTAAAAACATTGTGTTGACACAATGAAATTGTTTATTTTTAAAGGTAAATTAATTATTTATCGTATTTACCTCGATAATATGAAATACTGTATCGAAATAAACCCTATAAAAATGTACGGAAGGTAGATTTTAGTGACGAGTTTTAAGTTCGATTTGACAAGGATAGACTGAATAGCGCAAGTGACAAACTAGAGGATATAGCTATGTGTTGGGATGTTGGTCTTCACGGGGATTAAGCACAAAATCGTTTAAAATGGTCCTAGAAACATATAAATGAACTGGGAACTATAATAGTCTCACAGTTAACTTATTTGACTTGGAAAATATTATAAAACGCTCCCTACACTTCCATTGATATTATTGGAAAATTATTTTTTTACTATAAGTATTTAACGTGCACTTTCTGAACTAGCTTATTATATCAAAAAACGATAATTTCTATGAGTGAGAGAGAGAGGGCCTAACATTTTGTTTGGAAAGGTATTTTCACCCATGAACATCGGGTCCTGAGGCGAGCAAATTACCCCAAGATCAACGTATAACTAACTAATATGAGAACTTATGTACATATATATTTAATTTGTGTTAATTGGTGAATGTATGGCAATTTTCAGAAATCATTCTCTATATCACAACAAATTTGTTTAGGGCCTTAAAAAAGGGTACGGTATTTTAAAATTACAAAGTGTCTGAACTCGTTGGGATTTACTACAAACCCTGTGATTTTGAAAAGCAATAAAGTTATCTTGGGCTATTTTTCACCTGAGTACGACGATTAATCAAGTGTGTTTTCGGGATATATACCAAGAAGTTACTCTTCACCATTATGGTGAAACGTATATTTATGGTATAAAGCAAGGTAATTTGGCAAGGCAACTGTTTGAGATCAATCAATACACGGCTTAATTTAGTGTGGTCGTGGGAAGATAAAAATATAAAGTGTGCTGGCATTTGCTTGGTGATAAATCTATAAACTAGATCACGGGGAGCACATCTGTATGTGCAACCAATCTGTGTGTAGCTCCTGCATTATGATATATTGTCCATCGTGCTAACCACTCACCTATAATCCAGTCTGGGCTGGAAACGAAACAAGTATATCAACACTTTCCCCGAAATAAAGAATACATTTTGAATTTGTTCATTACCTTTGAATAAATATAAAAATTAGGTGAAAAAACCTTTTAAAATTGGCCAAAATATACCAGAAAAATGTTGAATATAAAACGCTTTAATTTTACATCATTTTTAATTTTCAAGGGGACCAGTGTAAATTATTTCATCATTTTCTTCAGCGATTCTTGTTTCATTGGATAGCTTATTTTAAATTTGTAAAATGTTTAAAATTCGCTTCACATTTATAAAAAATTTTCAATGATTTCATTGATGCCTCGAGATTGCTCCGTTTATTTCTGTAGCTAAAGATACAGTAGTAATAAAAGTCACTGAAACAACGTTCACGTGTTAATACGTTAGGTCATGTGATCTGTGGCTGTCACACCTGATAGATACGTCTACGTATAAAATACCACACTAACAATACTGTAAAATGCCATTAATATTGACAACAACAAAATAGGTTTGTATTTTGTAACATTTTCTTCCTATCGCGTTTTTATTTTACAACACTTAGAGGTAAACCAAATTTTTCATTGTATCCATTCATATTTTAGGATAGCCACCAGCTACTAAGAGCTTAAAAATTTGCTATTTTTTTATAAAAGTTATATATTTATGTTGATTTTTGTTTTGTTTTATTGTGAACCGTGTAAAACACAAGCACACATATATTTTTTTACTATAAGAAAATGACTCTAACCCGAGAACATCTAAATATCTACTGCAAACAACGAATTTTCCAAAATATTCTGGAGTAGGCCTTTGTTTTATTAAACTTCCACAAACGTCTAAATTATTTGAGCAATAATTTCACATTTGTAGCCCATTCCTATCCTCCTGTTCCTCCTTAAAAAAAACTATTAAATATTCCTGAACTTCTACCCACCCCAAGGTACTGCATTCTTAAACGTTGCCCAAACATCCCAAAAAATAATTCCTCGCGTTCACAAGAAAGTTAGAGACGTTCAAAACGTCATTCGCACAAAACATTTTTTGAGTGTTTACCGTGGATGCTTCAAAGTCTTGTTATATTCTATTATTATGATTTTTTCTTAAAAACAAAATTAAAACCTTTGTCAAGGTAAAATATTTCTGGGGGGAAGGGGATGAGTTAATAACAAGTTCTTATTGTGGAATGTGTTTTTAACTTGCTATTTAAAAAAAAATCTTATTTAAGTAAAACGTTTCTCTTTCGAGAACTAAAACATGCTATTTTTAAGGAGATGGTTTAATATAATGAACAAAATAAAGAAATATATATACATATTCCATGCATAGATGTGTATTAAAACATGTGTTTGTTTATATACTGAAAGGAAAGCTAAGAGGCATTTAAATTAAATTTAAAAAGCTAAATAATATTATAACTCTTTTTAATGAGCACAGCGTCATATTATCCATCCGGGCTAGCTGATTTTAACCATAATAATGTAATAGGAATCAAAAGTTAGATATCAAAGGAAATGTACACTAATTTATGTAGAGAGAGAGAGGGTGGGAAACCTTGGGGGAGGGGGGGCACTCTCAATACAACCATCTGGGTTTTGAAATCAACTTCCCTGTCACTGAAAACACAGCCTATTGTGAAATTGATGCCTTAGAATCAATTGGTGATCAAAATGTGGTCCACAATGGTGTGCCAGGGGGTCCGAAGATGGGCTAATTAGAAAAAATTAAATAATTCGCTAAAGAGCGCAAGAGTGGTGTGCTAGGTTTATACAAGTAGCATTGTATGTGTAAAGTGCATTAAAAACAAAGTCAACTGAAAATACTGTTTCTTACTGTTTAATAAACATGTAACTTACATTTTAATAGAATTTCTGGCTTCGGCAAGAGGACTGGTAGTTAGTATATTAAAGTAAGTGGTGTTTGCATTGAACGGTTATAAAATGATCCACTACTAGGAGCAGTTTGATAAAACTACCTTATACCGTGAGACAAGGATAGAGAATGAATTCTGTATTTGGAATATATTTAGAGCCAACAGGATTGTATAATATGTACCCACTAAGTTTCTTTGCAATACGATCACGACAAGACAAAGAACCAATATCGGCACAAAGCTCAACTCGTCGCGCACTGAACGACGCGATACGATAGCGACACAGCTTGATGATTTCCGGTCGTTCAGTCATACCGATAACGTCACAGGAGAAGGTTCTCACTCATAACATATTTATGTGGTTTTAAATTTTGTATACTCTATTGTTAGTGTTGTTTTTAGAGTAGTTTTTCCTACTGATTGCTGTGATTACGATTGAAAAGTAAAATAATTTTAAGCTTATCATTTTCGTAGCTAAGTTATTGCTAAGCTTCAATAAAATTCCTAAACTAACAACTTTTGGTTCAGTGCGGATTCCCCTAGTATCTCGTGGCTGTGTCTGATTCTTCTAACTTCTCCTTATCCACCATCAAAACCATATCCTCTTAAATTTGTAATGATTGTATTTTATATATCTCTTTAAATTAATTTATGAAGTTAATAAGATCTGATCTAACATGATAATACTCAAAATTCACTTATTTAACACTATCTTTGGCAGTAAATGTTGACGTGGTGCAAAGCCCTTCTTCTTTGTCTTAGGTCACCTGGGCGAAATATTCTCCGAAAGCAAGCAATAATGGTACACAAACATAAAGGATGGCTGAGTCCCGTTATTTAAGGGATGTTCTAGAAGCTAAGACTGTAGATATAAGTTTGACAAGCGTAAGTTTCGTCACTAGATTGGTAGTAGCTGAACTATCTGGGCGTTAGTCCATCATAAGAGTAAGTATTTTCATCAAAATAACCGAATCTTAATTGGAACCTTGAACATTCCGTGCTGGGCGCAATCAATGTAGGATCAATCATGATCCAAATTTTTTTGGTCAGCACAGCTCCCTGTAGCAACACGTGCTATATCCAATCATGGATTCCAATTGTTCAGACTCATAACAACAGGGAATTAAACTAATCAACTATACTTACTTCCAACCACCCGCGAAATTTTATGAACAAAATATATATGACTTTATTTATGGTTCAAACAATAACAAAATTAAGATACAAATACAAATTAAGGGGCTATGTTACATAAAAACCACTTCAGAGAGCGTATAGAGCTGTTTATCACTTAGAATTTTTTTTTTAGCTCCCAGCAATTGGGGGATGTGCCTCTCAAACCCGCCCTGAAATTATTGGCTGGCTACGGCCTTGATGATGGCATCTAAAATACTGCTTGGATCTTAAATCGTTTCAATGGATCAGTGTGACCTATCTTTCTTTGGCTGCACACATTCAACTAAAAACAAGATAACTGAAATGTGCGCACCTGAACGGCTCCAAACCTATCTTTTGAAAAATCAGCGTGGGCTGCGTATGTATCTTTGCACTAGAAGAAACAATCTCAGATTGGTCCAGGATGAGCTAAATAATAATAATAATAATATTTTAAAACCAACAATCTCATACAGTGCGTATATGGTTAATAGCCCGTGTAAATACGCGCATACACCTACAAAACAAAATACAAGCAGACGGATGCATCCGTTGTTGTGAAATTATGATGTGAAATAACTCGTTAAATGAAGAGTATGTGCGTCGTTCTTTTTTGGTGTTATTTGCTTCATTACAAGCGTATTAATTTAAAAAAATCTATTATAATAATAATCAAAAATATATGTTTATCCAATAGAGAATTAAATAAGCTATGATAGGCCTATTGAAAATCAGTTGTTTTAAGTTTGCGTTGCAAAGCATGGGTCATCATACTGTAACGTGACCGCGAGGGGATGAAAATAGGGTTGTAGACTGTTCACACCACACCATATAAACCTGAGCACTTTTAAAGATATTGGGGTGAACTGTACTAACTTTAAAGATGTTGAAGGAGACCTGGTGGTCTAGGGGTAAAGGTGTCGGCACTGTGCTGGGGTCCGGGGTTCAATCCTCAGTCCCATCGCAGATTTATCTGATTGCCAAACCCTTCCCTTCACCTCTGACAAGACATGTATTAATCACAGCTTGTGAATGTGTGGAATGCCAGGCCTCCACCGTGGTCCAGATTCCACGTCAAACTGTAGGTCCTCCATTTCATTTCACAATCAAACTACCATAACACATTAGCGTAAGTGCGTATAACCCGAACGGGTAGTAAGACGTGGTGCTAATAATAAAATAACGATGTTGAAGCTCTGCCTACACTATTATCTTGAGAAGCTGTTGAAGAACTCAAGGAATACGTTTCTAAAATACTTATTTACCTACTTATCTACCATATGGCACTAGGAACCCAAAGGTCCATTGCTGCACTTAAAAAACACGCCACCTATCCCTATTATAAGATAGTTCTATCAGGTTCACCTTATTACACCTTCTCTTTCGGTTTATTCTAATGTTATCCTCTTATTTGTGTCTAGAGCTTCCAAAATGTCTTTTCTCATTGGGTTTGCCAGTCAGTACCCTGAACAAGATTCTATAATCCCCCATTCGCGCTGTGTGTCCTGCCCATCGTAATATACGAGACTTAATTATCCTAGCAATGTCTTGTGAAATAATACTGCACTTTTATTAAATATAAAACTAAACAATTACCCTCTAGACAGTTTCAGTAACCTGCACACCAAACCACCACTCTATAATATTTCCCAGGTAACTTTAACAAAATCAATCCACTATGTCATGTTGGCAATACTTCCCAAAAACAAAACTCTAAACAAAGAAGTTGAAGGCCATTTCCATTCTCGTTACAATACATTTTGTTAAATATTCGGTGAACGTGTGAATTAAGCTGTAGTGTGTTGCGTGTAATATATGTATCACTGACTTTTTTGTAATATTGACTAGTAATTTTGGTATTCACATTATGATCGAAAGCTCACTTTAACTCTAGTTATAGCTGGTAGCCTTAAATAAAGGGAAACAAGGCAAGAAATGCAGTGACCAGAGGACCATCCGCCTCATTTCTCATATGGGTAGGACTGTGGTAAGAATACACAGCAGGCGACTGGAACAGGAAATAGAAAGTGTGATGGGACTAGGTCAATTTGGATTCAGAAATGGAATAGGAACCAGAGATGCAATCGGGATGCTGAGAATAATTTCAGAGAGAGTCCTGGAAGTCAGGGAAGAAGTTGACATTGGTTTCATCGACAGGAAAAAAGCGTTCAATAGAGTAAAGTGTAAGAAACGGATGGAAATACTTAACAATATCGGCATCAACAGGCCGAACAGATGGCTGATTCCAAATCTGTACCTGGGACAGCAAGTAAAAGGGAAACTGAATGATGGTGAGACGAACAGCGTATAGATAGTAAGAGGAGTGAGGCAGGGATGTTGTTTGTCACCCAGTCTGCTCAAATTAAATAAAATATCTCAATGTATTTGAACAGTTATTAGCAAGAAACCTGCCTCGCTGGTCGCTTGCTTATAAACGTCACTCCTACACTAGGCTGTATTGTCTATGATAATGAAAAAGAGGCCTAAATACGGGGCAAGGGCCCTGAGATTCCCCCCCCCCTCTAAGTGGCTTCCCACATTCCCTCGACGCAAATTTGGGTATATTTCCTTAGCCATACCACATTAGTGTAAATTTGTAGATAGATCGAACGAATAGTAAGACGGTGCGCACAATTTTTTTAGAAGAAATATTAAAGAAGAGTTAATTTAGTTTGTATGGTACAATTCGCGTGTAAATACTTGGTTAAGGTCAATTTCTGTCAAATAGTATCTAAAAAAGGGCTCAATGTAATACACAAACCAAGGAGATAAAGGAGGAATCTCTGGATGTGTGGTAAAGAGAAAGTAAATAATAAAGAAGGAAAATAAATTTATCTACAAAAAAATATATGAAATAAAAAGGCCTCACAGAATTAGTTTCGTCCCGGGTCCTCAAATTCTCAAGCCACTCCGGGCCCCCTACTAGCCAGTTCCCCCCTGCCCCTCAGCTAGCCACACCACCCTATATCCTCAAGTAGCCAGTCCACCCCTGCTCCTCAACTAGCCACACCTCCCTATATCCTCAAGTAGCCAGTCCACCCCTGCTACCTCAACTAGCCACACCTCCCTATATCCTCAAGTAGCCAGTCCACCCCTGCCCCTCAGCTAGCCACACTTCCCTATATCCTCAAGTAGCCAGTCCACCCCTGCTCCTCAACTAGCCACACCTCCCTATATCCTCAAATAGCCAGTCCACCCTTGCTCCTCAACTAGCCACACCTCCCTACATCCTCAAGTAGCCAGTCCACCCCTGCTCCTCAACTAGCCACACCTTCCTATATCCTCAAGTAGCCAGTCCACCCCTGCTCCTCAACTAGCCACACCTCCCTACATCCTCAATTAGCCAGTCCACCCCTGCTCCTCAACTAGCCACACCTCCCTATATCCCCAAGTAGCCAGTCCACCCCTGCTTCTCAACTAGCCACACGTCCCTAGATCCTCAAGTATCCAGTCCAATCCTGCTCCTCAACTAGCCACACTCTTCTAGGCTCTCAACTAGCAAATCGGTCATCCTTTGATGATTATTTGTATTTTATCGTGAAGTTGGTGACTAAACTGTGGACCCGAGTCTGTTATCTTCTAGAGAGATGAGACTCCCTCCTTTATCTTATTGTGTTACATATTTCGAGATAGTCCAAGATAGTCGACTGTTTGTCCTGTAGCTTGTTGGTGCAAGCATTGGGGAAGAAGCCAAAGGGGGGAGGGGAGGGGCTACTCTAGATGGTTCTTACATCCAGGTTGGCCAGCGTGCAGCATGTCAGGGGAACGTTCCTCGACCCGTTGCTGCCCTGACCATCCAGCCGCCATTTCGTGGCGTTGTAGTCACTGTCGCCGGAGATACCGCAGCAGTTGAACTGTAACAGGACAACATCGTTGGTCTGACATGTTGACTTATTACTTTTACCAGATCCCCTTTATCTGTCATGAATCGACTACAACCCAAGGTCGTTAGAATATAATATTGCTTCAACCAGCCGTTTTCATGGGAGTATGACGTCTCTGGGTGAGACTTCCAGACTACTTCTCCAGTCAAACATCCCATTGCTTCATTGAGGGTAGCTCAACTTAGTTTTTACTTAATTTTAAAGTACTTAGCTATTAGAGCACCTTTATCTGTATTTAATAGTACATAGGTAATATATTATGTCACCAAATTAAATTAATAACAAACGTATCAAGCTTACAGTGTGTGTATACTGAGTACACATCATAGTTGTGATGGTATAATGACGTTCGAACTGATTAATTTAAAATATTTATTTAATATATAATGACAATTTTTTTTAAATATTAGCTGCGAATAGCTGCACACATCAAGTGTGAACTATGATTAACAAGAAAGAACAGTTAACAACATTAAATATTATTTTTCTCGTACTTGCGTCTTACCCATCCAGGCTATTCTTATATTTACACCTATGTGCAAGCGCGAATTTAAGAGACAGGCACAGGGGGAGCGTGTCTCCCTTTTGGTAGAATATTTGTGTTTTTTAATACTAATGGAAGTGGAGGGTGAGGGCTTTGACGGTGGTCAATGAGGTTGTATATTCATTTCTGGAGTGGAAGTACCGAGTAATTACTTGGGGTGAAGCTGGGCTTTAACTCAGCATGGGCGAATGAACGAATCGGGGATGGAAGGGGAAATGTTTCTCCATTCAATATATCTGTGACAACCCCCCAACCCTCTTTCACAATTTATAATTTCATGCTTACTGTGTTATTGGTGAGGACAGTAGAATTTAGAGGGAGTATATCAGTATTGGTGTGGAGGTATAGTTGGAAATGATTTAAGATCAAACGAATCAGTACGCCGTGCAAATTAGCTCCGACCTCTCCGTCCACAATCGAACAGCCTAGATGAGACCAACGCTTTTGTCTGTATGCTCATCTGTGTGGGTTATAGCATATTAAAAATATGGAATAAAAAACACTTAAATGGATTTTTGCATTTTAAAATATGTATTAAATTAACAAACATTCAATATTGTATCCTTATTAATAATAAAAAGCTATAATTAATTATCTAAAATCATTGGTGATTTCTTGATTTAAGTAACACTTTTATACTCTAAAAGAGCGATAAATGTGTCTTTATTTGTCAACATAAATATCAATTATTATTTTTTTAGCTCCACATCATAGTAGGGCCTACTCGTTTTGGTAATCCGCTTATAAATATTTAAAGTTTTAAAAGTCAGGCCTGTCATCTTCAAATAGCAATTGTTTTGAAACTTTTCATTGAAATGTGACTTGTTGAGTGTTTTTGGACACGTGGGTTATTTAAACTGCCCTTTCAACTATGGGAAGATCAAGGTTTGAATCCTGTTTGTGTGTACTGAGTGCTTTTTATTTTCTAAATGGTTTTCCACTTTTACTCCTAGAAAATGTGGGTAGATTTCCTCTAAATTTTTGGTCACTTGTAAAAAGTTTCAGTAATTTCTTTCATAGCAATGACTGCACAGGTTTACTGGGTTTTTTCTCCATAAAAAAAATTCTGAAGTTTGCGAATTTTGAGGGATTTAGTATTGAATAAATTGTCATTTTTGGACGTAGAATTTCATTTTATTTAGCAGCAATTCATTTTTTTAAATCAGTTAATTTATGAAATTTTAGTTTGATTCTCATAAAATAGATCGTTCCCTATTTTGGCAAGTGCTTGAGCCCAAACAGTCTGCATTCATATGTGAATCTGTGTCCTGTGCGATCAAATCACCTATCGTCTGTCTATCGATTCTTCTTTAGCAACTAACTGACCACGATTGAGACACATTTGAATTTATTTCCTTCGTGACAGTAACGGATTCATTATGCAGTTTTAAGGAAGGTACTGCAAGCGATTCTATTTTTTCAATCATGTTGGTAAGTTCGGGATTAAGGTCTCGTCGTTATAATCATCCGAGCAAAAATGTTCCAAGCACACTGAACATGAATCAGGATTATATCACTCCTAAAAAGTGTATACATTTTATTACGAATTTCCAGAGCTTTAAAATAAGAATGATACATTATTGGTTTCCCATTTGAGCTATTTTTGTATTTTGGTGGCTATTATTACACAAAGAAAATTGTACATCTTTCCTCCGGTGATTTTGTTATCCCATAAAGATCGTGTTTTTTTTAAATCGTATCAAAACCTAATATTCAATTATTTATACTAATTTATATAAACTACATCAAAATATTATTCTTTTGAATCTCACCCAGTTGAGGGAAAATTAATAAATGAAGTTTAAATTAAGTTAACTATTAACAATAGTATCAACATAAAGTACACAGAAGTCACTCTTATTTCAAACTGAATTAATTTAAACAAAATCGTGATTATATGAAACACTGTCATCTCAAATGCTGATTTACTACTGAACTCTAGTTGCTAAGCTGCAGGAAGGTTACCGGACTACGTCACGTCGAGCGAGGTTCGACGAAGAAGAAAAGTTTACTGCTGGCAAGTATAGTGACTGAAGCAAACTTGTATTCTAACAACCTTGCCACAACCTACAACAGGTGATCTCGAAGCGATCTATTTTGCATTTCCTAAATCCTATGTTGTCTTTTAGTTATTTTTCCTTAGGTTGGATCATTTAAACCCTGATGGCCATTACTGTCACTATTCAACCTCTTCGTCCTGTGAGCTCAAGTATTATTTCCGGTTCTTACACAAATACATATGGTCATGTCCTAGATCGGGCATGTCATGTGGCCCTTACACCGATTTTGTGTGGCCCACGGACCTTACGATGAACCGACATAGTTATAAAGAAACCTTATTCATCTCTTTTATAAAAGTCGTAGAAATAAAATATTAGGGAAATTGACATACTTTGAGGAAATAAATTTGTGAGGTTGTTGTACCAAATTTGTAATATTTCTTTCAACAGGGCGCAGTTCTCCAAGAGTTGTGGAACCTTAGCACCCAATATGTGCAAAGTTTGTGGGCGTAACATTTGTTTGATCATATTAAAAGAAGGCCTCTAAAATAAAAATAAATCCTAAAGGTTGCGGCTTACTGACAGATATTTATCAAAAATTATGAAAGTGACTTCGACACACGATTTAAAAAAAAGACCGATATTCACATAATTGGTGCAAATAAAAGGTTTTTAATTCCTATTAAAAAAAACTAAGGTTCTTTATTATTGTTTCATGTAGGTAATAGCGGCCTACTCATTTCTCTTAGTAGTAATAAAATACCCATTACTTTACATCCATTACCGTTTCCAGCCTGCGGCCTGAGTCAGTTTTTTATTCAAGTCGTATATTTTCCACTGCTAGCCTGCTAGGCAAGTCATAGCTTCATATATATCTTATAATTTAATGTAAGATTAGGACAGGTACATCACCCAGTCCCCAGCCGTTAATTTATCAATGGGAAAGTGTAAATCCACATATCATCAACTATACATGTTTCGGCCATGCCGGGTATTGAGACCAAGATATTTAGCTCAGTGGACAGACACACTACCGGCTGAGCTAAGGTGTCGGATTAATATGATACCCACTAAGTTTAAAATGAGAATATATTTTTTTTTAACAATGTTGCCCCCTCAGTATTTTTAATGTTCAATATAGCCCTTATGATCAAACTAGTTTGACACACCTGTTCTAGATGGTCGGTTCTAATACATACTATCAGTCACAAGGAAGAAGAAAGGTACCACCCCCCCAAGCTAATGAAAATTAACAATGGACCTCTTGGTGTATGGTCAAGTACATTATCCGTGCGGGCAATTACAGCGTAAACAGCCTTCTAAGCCAGGCAAGAGCGCTGAGGCGCTAGGCTCAGTACTTTCTGAAGATGATGATGCTTCGAATTATCAAATTATCCTATTCTTATCGTGGTGTTATCAAAGAGAGTTGGGATTTATTCTAAATTAGGTGTAATTACTAGGGTGTTCTATTACTTTATTAGTATCTACAATATCACTGTCGAACTCTGTTCTTTTACTATCTTCTACAAAACAGAGTAGTACTGTAGGACTTTTTTCAGTTCATTACCCTCTACAAAACTACTGTCATTTCCACTTCACGATCATTATGTAGATCATTAGATAAAACAACAGATAAAACTGAAAGCGTCCTCGGTCCGGGAGCATTTCCGGGGTCAAATGAAACTACGCCTATTGATTTTTTTTATCGCATGGCACATTTGACCGGGAGGGACGTTGACGTATAGGTTCTTTCACTTTATGTGTAGACTATTAGTCGCTCTGGTGGCACAGAACGTCACTCAGGGTACACCGTAGGAGGTTGTCTACACGTCGTACCAGTAATGAGAGATGTGATGATGGGTATTATGATAATATGATATTGTGGAGTCGGGGTGAGTCTTAACCTAACTTAATTCTAGTTAACCAACTCTGGTTAACATTAGGATTATTCCTCTAAAGGGAAAAATACCAAAGGTACCAGCCGGGAATCAAACCCGGGATCCCTAGGCTCGCAGCCAGGTGCACTGACCACTACACCATGAGGCCAGTTGCCCATTTATTAATATCGCCTTATAACAATTAGAAAAAATTGTTGTCTAGCCAACGTTCGCAAGCCCAGCCATTAACTACCTAACCTCACTATAATTATGATACTATCCTGCGAGGATGAGGTACTACTACAACTGCACACTGGAGATAAGGTGGGAAAACCAACGTTTGACATAGAACGCCTCAACTTGCCCTGGCTGGTAGTGGACCTCTGCCCAGTTGGGATACACTTAAAAATATATATATATATTGTATAGCGTCTAACGTAAATATACAGTCCAATGTTAATACAAACATGTTTACATCTTGTACTGCTCACTTTGCACTGCTCATCTTAAACTGCTCACTTTCAAGTGCTCATCTTGTCCTGTTTCCCTTAGCCTGCCTAACTTGTACTATTCACCTTACAATGTTCATATTACACTGCTCACCTTGTACTGCTCATATTACACTGCTCACCTTGCACTGCTCATATTACACTGCTCAGCTTGATCTGCTCCCCCTATCCTACCTAACATGTATTATTAACTTTGAACTGCTCACTTGTACTGATAAAATATTATTGCTCGTCTGGACTGCATAACTCATATCCCAGGAGTGGGAAGACTATCCAGTACTAATGTATCGTTGTCCAGGTGACGCCCGAATGAACTTAATTGTACATCCTTTCCGTGGAGGCTCTTTCAATGTCTCGATGAGATGACGTGATGGGGATAGTGAGTATGAGGGTGTGGAACCAGTGGAAACAATTAAACCTAGCTTAAGCCTAATTAACTAAACCATGGTGACTGTTGGGACAATTCTCCACCTTTCGGTAAAAATACCCACGGTACCAATTGGGACCGGGACCCCTCGGTTCGTAGCCGGGTACACTGACCACGGGGCTGGTTACTTGAACAGATGTTTTGAACTCTGATGACTTTGTACTGTTCCGCTTACATTTTTCACTTTGTATCGCTCGTATTGTACTGCTCATATTGTTCTACTCGCCTGTACTGTTCACCTTACACTGCTTACCTTGTACTGAGCGAGGTCTACAGACTCCGTGAAGAGCTGGTTGTCCACGCTGTTCCTGCCGTACTTCTCGTTGAGTTGGTGGCTAAGCCTCGTCTGAAGACCAACCAGGAACTGTTCCCTGTAGACCAGGGTCACTATCGCCACAGCAACCTCCGCGATCAGCATCAGGAACAGGAACATGAAGTACTGGAGGAAACAGCCGATCAGAGAAGGTAACATGTTGTAAACACTCATCCCTCACAAGCTCGCCACTCACCAGCAGTGCCTTTTTAAGAGGGTAGGGTGGG
>CABEEJ010002856.1:61000-98153 GCA_901482245.1 Timema douglasi
ATTTTTATTTTTTTTTTTTTTTTTTTTTTTTTAATTTATCATCCTATTATATTTGCCGGCCTGGCTCCTCATGTTTAATCCAGGCCCAGTTTTCCTCCTTCATCCTCTTATTCAACTTTTCTCTTTTCCTTTTGAAATATTATATTTTTATATACTCCTTGGTAATTGGCATTGGTGCTATATCTTCTGTTTAGTTTAGAGGTATGACAATTTTTTTACATCCATTAATGTTTCCAGCCTGTGGCCTGGGTCAGTGTTTTATTCAAGCTATATATTTTCCGCCGCCGGCTGGCTAGGACTGTCGTAGCTTCATATGCATTATAATCTTACTTAAGACTAGGACAGGCACAGCATCCAGTACCTGGCCGTTAATTCATCACTGTGAAAGGGGGAACCCACATTTCACCAATGATACATTTTTCGACCATGCCTGGAAACAAACCTGGGAACCTTAGCTCAATAGATAAGCATGCTAACAATTAGCTAAGGTGTAGGATTAGGTATGAACATATATATCATCTAAATATCAAATTTTAATAAAGTTCATAAAACATTTAGCTGAGGCACCAGGTAGAGACAGACATTCAGACAAACAGTCAGAATATACGACGCACATGTTTGAGTTTGAGATGACGTAAAACGTCAAGATCCATCATAATCTTGAGATATCAAATTATTAGGTTTACAATACTTAAAAACACTTTTTTTATAAGCTATGATTTGAGTTTGAAACAAAATTTTATGCTCCTTTGAATTCTTCCCTTTCCTCCAACAATCTAATGTTCACAACAACAACAACAAAAAGCCGTTTCCGACGAATCAACCGAAAACGTAAAGGCAAGGGGCCTCTAAATTCCTTAAGACGACCCTATGCCCAAAATACATATTCACCACTCACCAGTACTAACATACACTTGCTCTCTTGTAGGGCCCCGCAGCATCCGAAGAACCCCACCAGCACCACAAGGCAACCTAGGGTGATGAGTAGATAGGCGACGTAGTAGGCGGCGTTGGACGACACCCCTTCTGTCGTCACCAGTTGGAATAGAAAGTTCTTGGTAGGGTCCAGGAACACCCAGGCACCCATCACCAGCAAGGCGCACCCGGCCACCTGCAAATATTTTTTTCAGATGAGGCCCTGTATGCACTAGCTCAGCCACTAAGACTCGTTAAACTTATCACTAGGTACTGGAGAGCCAGTTCACTCACTCTGGTAAGTCAAATTATCCACTTTGGAAAGTAATTTCACTCTGGTGAACCAGCTCACTCACTCTAATGACTCTGCTCAACCACTATGAAGAGTTATTTTCCTTTGGAGAGCCAGTAAACTCGTTCTGGTGACAGTTCACTGTGATAGGCCAATTCACTCTTTCTGATAAATCAGATCAACCGTTTTGGCGATCGAGTTCACTCACCCAATATATCAGATTGAATATGATGAGGAACGCCTTAGCACATTTTGCTCCGCAACTGATGGCCATGTTGAGTTAAGGATCACATCAGCTCCTCCTTCTTTTCTGAGGACAGACACGTCAGGTGAACCATTGGTGGTCTAGTTGGAGCTTTAAACAAGATGCCACTAGAAGTTTTTTTTTAAACTAGCTTAACATAGTAACCATCTACCTGTGTCATCCACATATTTACATACCTAATAACGCCGATCCTCCACGGGGTAAGCACGGAACTGTGCATCTAACTCAAAAAACAAAAATCCCTACTTAATCTACACTCACTAACTTCCTCCACACTTCCTTGTACTTGCATACTTCCTTTGCTTCAACAACATTCATGTACAAAGTCATACATGCTCTTTTATTCTTGAAATTCTTAATGTTTGCATTATTCACACATTAATCTACAACATTAAGCCACTTCTTACACGACCTACCCCTTCCTTTTGAAACACCCACTCCACTTTCAGGTATCTTCCTCGTCACTCAATCCATACTCATCCTCTCAACATGCCTAAGCAAACGTAACACGCTTCTTCCCCATTGACCTATTACATTTCCTTTCAAACCACACTCCTTCAGCACCTATTCATTAATGAATCTGTCCATACAAGTTTTTTCACATATATTTATTAGCTATCTCATTCCAAACAGAGTCATCTTGCTCTTGCATGTCTCCTGACAAACATACACTTCATATCCATAAAACAATGTTGGCGTTAACACAATTTTATATAAGGCCATCTTTGCTTCTTTCCATACTACTTCATTCTTTGCAATAGTCCACATACATACAACTACTCTTTTAGATGTATTAACCCGTCTTTCGATTTCACCATCTATCTTACCATTTCTACAGAACGTTCTGCCCAAATACACAAAATCATTCACTCGTTCTAAGAGTTTTCCATTTATACTAGGCTGACAATCATTTCCCGATCCATCCTTATCAAAAACCATCACCTTAGCTTTGGAGACATTTATACGAAGATCCATTCTACTTGTCCCCACATTCAAACGATTTAATACATTTTGTCAGTCTCTTTCATTTTCAGCTCTTAATATGGCATCATTATGCATATAACAGCACTCTCACATTCACACTGTCCATTTGTACACCAACCACGTCCTTATAAGCATCCCTCATACACATATTCATGAAAGCATTAAGCAACCATAGGGACATAGTACAACCTTGTATAATACACTGTTCAATGCCAAACCATTCGCTCAAAGCTCCATCTATCCTCGCGCACGCTTTACTTCCATTATATACCACTATAATTATTGTATTTACTAAGCATTCATCCACACCCTACTCTCTCAGAATATACTCCTATTCACCCAATCGTACGCTTTCTCATGATCAACAAATTCACAATAAACATTCTTCCTTACTGCCATAAATTTTTCAATCACATATTGCAATGCAAATATCTGGTTCATGCAACCTCTACCCGGCATAAAACCACATTACACACCCCAAATCCTGTCCGAGTTTTTTTTACGCACCCTCTTAATTAAAACCCTCCCAAAAACTGCCTTTAATACTCCACAAATTAATTGGCCTATGAGTCTAGCATTCATGCTTACTGCCTTTGCACAAATAAACAATTACAGCATTCTTCCAGTCATTAGGAACATTTGAAATCCCAGCACACACATTGAAAAACTCACATAATCTGGCAGTTAAGTACTATGCCCTCATACGTAAGCATTTCAATTTTGATCCCAACTACTCCCATAGCCTTGTCATTCTTTAACACTTTAATAGCTTTTAACAACTCAGCCTCGTTCATTCTTTCACTCATAACATTTTCCTTATTTTCTGCTACTCTCTCTGGAATTACACGACGCAATTGCTCAAAATATTCTCTCCATTGCTCTTTTACACTGTTTTAATCCCAGATCATATCACCACCTTCATTCTAAATTTCATAGGTATTTCCTGTTACTCCTTGTTTCTTTATCTTTACCCACTTCCAGAAGAGTTTCTTATTTCCTTCTAAATCTTTTGCATTCTTTCTCCATCTTTTATTCTCATTTGATCCTTACTTGCCTTTACTACTTTATTTGCATTCATCTTTTTTTCTTTGCATATGTCCCACAACCTCATAATTTCTGTTTCACTATTCACAGCAATAATTCGTTTGTATAATTCTTTATTTTCTCTCATAGCTTCTTTCACCTGTTAATTCCACCATGCATCTCTGTTTAAGTTTCCCATCAACGTGGATCCACATACATATTTCACGCATTCAACTATGTCCTCTTTTGTTCTGTTCCAAGCATTTTCTATATCATTAGAATTTACTTATACATTTCATTCATGCTGTTTTAAGCTACCGTAGTTTTTCGCCCGGATATATTTTATATTCCACTCTTACACTTTTATCCTGCAGTTTTTCCACTCTAACTCTGACTTAATTAATACTCTTGCGCTGTTTCCCCACAAAATCTGCCCCTAGTTCAACTACTGAGAGCAGTAGGAAGTGATCCGTTCCACATTCAGCTCCACGCACAGCCCTAGTGTTCTTTAGTAAACTTCTCAATCTTTCATCATACAACACAAAATCAAACAGCGTTCTTGAATCACCCTTTAGCCATGTTTACAAATGAATATATTTGTGCCTACGCCACGTGTTTAACATAAATACACCTTTTTCTAAACACAGTTAGACTTACTAACTCATTATCATTTTCGTTTACCCTGTCATCCCCATAACCTCTTACCACTCTCTCTCTCTCTCTCCCTCTATCTGAATTATCTCTTTGTCCTGAGTCAAGGGGACTTTAATACAAACATAGTATGTGGTATAAGCTCTAGGGCTATATTGTGTTTATAATGGTCAATCTTCTATGCAATAGTTTAAAGAAATGTGTTCCCTTGATGGTATTAAATTCATCCTCTAGTATTTTTTTGTCACCATATCTCGCCATCCATCGTGGTAATTAGAATTTAACCACATTTATGGGGTTGGGACGAGGAAGGGTGGATGTTATAGTAAGTTTATCAGCATTTTCTTAGAAGGAGAGTAAGAAATAATTTAGGATAAAATAATCCATGGTGCACCCAACTGGAATTCGAACTCTAATCTCTTTGTTCGTGGAAAGCCAGATTAGATGAGCCTGATATTTAGTCCACGTTCCCGTCGATGCAAATAGTAGCAATTTGCATCAAAATAAAATACAATCATCATTCATATATTTTACTAACTAAAATATTAGTAGGTTAATACGTTAATAATATAATCGAACCCTCTTCGGTGACCGCGTTCTACTCTTGCAATAGAATATAGTCCTAGACTGCTTCGATTGTCGCGTACTATTAGCTCAATAGACTGGACTGCTTCGGTAGCCGCATGCTACTATCGCAATATACTAGAGCTCTAGACTGGCCTAACCAAAAGAGGGATATTGGGGGAGAAACCAAATAAAAATAATGATCATAAGGAGAAGTTTATATAAGGAACTGAAAGTTTGCACGACCCCGAGCGAGCCGCCGGGGTTGGTTGAAGTGTAGAATAGTACACCACCAGGGCTACGGACATTTCCATACGTAAACCCTGATGGGAAAATAAAATAAGCTTGTCCATTGGACATATTTATCCAAACTGGAACTATTGAAATTACAAGAGGGACAAATAAAAATTATTTTACTACTTCACCTGGGAAATGTTTTGTTTGTTTGTAAGGTATTTTATTTTGTTAACATTAATTGAATACATAGTAAGAACAGGAAACATATCGAATAACGTAATAAACCCCTAAAGCCTCTAAAGGCTCTCCAATACAAGCAATCCCGACAGGGGCCAACATACCTCTACTTTATTTTTATTTTTCATCCGCTCCTTTTTCTCCCACTGTTTCTGTCCCTTCCCTCTTTCTTTCCCTGTACTTTGTATTTTACCAGGGTACAAAAATACTCATTATGTGAGACGGGGCGGGTTTTTATCATATTTTCCCGCCCCTAACCCAAAGAAGGTACTTAATCAGCCCACAAGGGCGCAAAACATTATCATTTTATGATTATTTTATATGTTCTATGTTATGTTAGTTTTCGAGAGCCCTTCCGGGCTGGTGTTTACTGTTATTCAATGTGCTGCTTATCTTTGTTACGTATAATATTAGATGTTTAAAATCCTTACAAACAAACACAGGACAAATACATAAAACATTAACGAAATTAGTTGGCGCCCTGGCAGGCTGATAATTTGCCATCTTTGGGTTAGGGCCGTGTTAATATTAGAAATAACCCACCCCATCACTCATACTGGGTCGACAGAAACCTTGACTGATACATAAGTATGGACGTGGAGGAGGGGGAAAGAAACCGTGGTGAAATAAAAACCCGTAATAGATTGAAAAAGGAAAATAAAGTATGGATGACCCCAGTCGAGCGAGTTGCCGGGGTAAGTCGGATTAAATAATAGTACACAAGGGCTTCGATTACAATTCCACACGTAGCCCTAGTTTGGACATAAAATAAACTTTTTCCAGTGGACTATTTCTGCCCATTTGGTGCTACAGGACTGAAGGGGCGAAACAATAAAAACTATTGACGACAATAGAACTAATATTACTACCCACAACTCGTGGACAGACTATGGAATGTAAAGTGGGCAGCATATATAGTACCGGGTGTTAAGATTATATTAAATAGCTAATACGGAAGAGGAGAACATCTGTGAGATACATTAATGACATTATAAGCGACCGGACACTGAACCACCATACCCCGGTTTGATGACCGGCTGGGACAAAATTAAGGTGATGTTCTGAGCGATCGAGACTCCGGGGTCGGTCAGGGGGACGATTGGTACTCCATAACGGCTACGTAGACAACAATGATTTTTTTTAAAGTTACTATATTTGTATGAGGAAGACTAGATCTTATGTTTACTATCATTCATTTTTATCTCAGAAGTGAGACATTTCGCTTGAAACGTCTTTGGAAATGAGTCCTTTTCACTCTTTCATTATCTATTGTGAATTATAAAATTTAAAATACAAGGTTTTAAAACCTATAGGATCTTATGGACACCTTTCATCTCAGCTTGCATGAGCCATTTCAGAAACTACCAACTCCTTCTTAAACAACGCAGTATTTCTGAAAGTGTGCAACACCTCGAAGCATCAATTATTCCGGGCGTGTCTCCCAATCTCCCAACTTTGCGGTTTGCCATTCAAAGATGCATCACTCACAGGGGCTGATACGGAACATATTCCGTCTCTCCGCGGTAGGCCAGATTTAGCATTCACAATGCGACACAAACTTGAAAGGAATATATAGCTTTAAATCAAATCTTGAAACATCGTACAAAATCATCGGTGATGAGGAAGATTTTAATAATAGCATTGCATAACGTCGTCAGCACTAAACCTCAATATTGAGAACAATCTTTTATTATTAAGAATGAGTTCACGCAAATTTTGTATAAAGTTTTATGTACGAAAAAATATATATTCTATAAATGTAGACAAACAAAGTTTTTGAATGTTTTGATAAACTAAATTAACAGGGAGTACAGATCGGGAAGGTTAATATAAAGTGTTAATAAAAAAAAGTTAACAGAGGGTATAGCTAAACGAGGTTAATCAAGAGTGAGGTTAATATAAAATGTAGATAAACGAAGTAAGTATTGACTTTAGATAAACGAAGTTAAAAAAAAGGGTAAGCTGCTTCGGTGGTCGCATTTTCTAAGGCGTCAATTTCATGCTAGACTATATCATGTTGGTGACGGAGAACTTCAGTCGGGTGTACTGAGGTTTTCTCCCTAATATGGTTTCCCACTCTCTATCCACGCAAATGTGGGTACAAATTCTCTAAATTCAATCGTCCTCATCTCTAAATCATTAGCGTAATTAGTATTATACGTATATGTATATTCTGAAAATGTAATAAAACACGGTGCCAAAAGAAAAAGTGTAGATAAACGAAATTAATATAAACTGTAAATAAACGAAGTAAAATATATAGAGTGTAGATAAACGAAGCTAACAGAGAAGATAGATAAACAAATTTAATACAAAATTTAGATAAATCAAGTAGATATGGAGTGTAGATAATCGAAGCTGAGAGGGTAGACAAATGAATTTATTATAAAAGTGTAGATAAACGAAGTAAATATAGAGTGTAGTTATTAGTTAAACTAATTTAATTTAGAATGTAGGGGATAAAGAATTAAAAATATGGTGAAGCAAAACTAGCATCAAGTAAATAGCAAGGTAAGAAGAACAGTATCTGACAGTAAAAAAAATTAGTAAAAAACTTTCATATATACATACGTTAATTAATGTGATCTGAAACTGTCACTTTTGACTATTAGTTTCCCTACCTATAAAATATTACTAAAAGGGTTTAATAGTAAAACTTTATAAATGATGACGGCAATAGAAGAGATTTTGATTTATAAACGGTTCTTCCAGCCGTTTTCTCAATATAACATAAATAATAATAAAAAAAACTTTTCAATTAAACAATATTAGTTTTAATGAATAGTAAAGTAATAAACAGTAGCCGGCCCCTGAATAACATAAAATATACTTTTGATGACACATTCTACTTCAACCCACACCTTCCAACCAGCAATTGTAAACATTTTTATTTTCTCAAGAAATAGCACCAGATCCATATAATCTTTCCAAAATATCATTATCAAAATATTATTATTTAAATTTATTGTGATTTTGTGTGTATCCCTACTTGTCCGTAATATCCTCAAATTAATAATAAGCGTTTAGGGATTAGGAATGTAAAATCTAGAGGAAATGCATTCGCATTTAGAATAAACGGAAAGAGGGAAACATTACCAAGGGAAAAAAAAACTCAATACATCCATCTGGGGCTCGAACATTGACCTTCCTGTCACCGATAATCCAGTAGATTGCGAATTTAATAACATCTATAATTCAACCTCTGATATGTGTATTTGATGATGCAGTTGCTACGTGTAGTTGACATGAAATGATGAAAGTTACTAGCGAGGTATTTATAAATACACTTTTTGTCTCACCTGAAAGTCTTTGCTGGGGTCTGCCACAAGAATATTAGCTATGTCCAACAAATAATTTCAAAACTCTCAATTTGTTCTTCTGCCATCTAGAACAACTGTAGCGCTGTGTTTTCAAGAGATAAACGTTAAAGTAAATCACCTTAGATGCTTATTTTCTTTTGTTTCAGATATAAATACTCCAATGAAACTACTGAACAAAATAAGAGCGTGGGTACTAGAGAGTTTCAATAAATAAATATATATAACACATAAAGCAAAAAGTCAGTGTGTGTGTGTGTGTGTGTGTGTGTGTGTGTGTGTGTGTCCAGAAAAATATTAACCCCTTCTAGATGAGCCAGAAAACTGAAATTTGGCAGGATGGTAAAGGATTGTCTCATATAACCATACAAGTCACAATATGGAGCACCGGAAATTTGAGGGTATTGGGGGGGTCTATATATAGAAAAAGCCTATCAGAGAAGGCAGATGATTGAAATTTGGAAAGCAAGCAAATAATCTACAGGTCTTAAAAAAATTTTAAAAATTAAGGGGACGGTTTAAAACTTAAAGATTTCAGACAGGTTAGAGGACTAGTTACCCCAAATAAAGGAGGAATTTTAAATTCTGATTATATTTACCCTTTTATCCTTTTTACCACCTCTACCCTCTTATTATATTTTACAGCTTTTAACCTTTTTACCTTTTTTTAAAAATAATTTAGTAGATTTCTACTCTTTACTCTTTTTTCCATTTATGCATTTTTTGCATTATTTACACATTTTTCTAACTTTATAACCTTTTTACTCTAAAATATTTTTCTGGTGTCTATCTGGGTAATTGATTTAAAAAGGTGTAAAAGGTGCAATAACGGATAAAAAGGCCAAAAATGGTAGAAAGGATAGGAATTTAATCTAATCACAAAGCGAAATAAGGCCAAAAGGGTAAAAATTGCAGAATGGACTAAAAGGGCAAATGGGACAAAGTAGAAAAAAAGGGTAAAAATTGTAAGAAAGCAAAGAGTAAATATGATAAATATATAAAGGTTAAGGTTAAAGGGATAAAAGAAATAAAAATGGTAGTAAAATTAAATTATTATTAGCACCGCGTCATACTACCCGTTCGGGTTACACGCACAGTAAAATTAAAAAGCTATAAAATGTTCAAAACAGTAAATAGGGTAAACAGAAGTAAAAGGGGTTGTAAGGGTAAAAATGATAAAAAGTATTAATGGGGGGGAAAGCTTAAAAGTTTAAAAATAGTTAAAAGGACCAAAGTTATAAAAGGGCTGTTAGGATATTATTTTAGTATAAAGAAAGTTAAAAGCCTAAAAAAGTGTAAAAAGTGCAAAGAGGACAAAATGGATAAAATGAGTAAGAAGAATAAACGAGATAAAAAAATATAAATGGAGTAAATGAGGTAAAAAAACTAAAATAATCTAAATTTGATTTAATGACAACCAATTAATAACTTATTACTTATGCTGCGACAATCTACTTTAATTTTTACTAGCACCAACAGGCAATAGTTAAAAGTAATGTTTATTAATAGAGAAGTTATAATTTAATCTTCAAAATAATTGTTAGTTTATAAAACATGTTCGGATTATATCTCTATTTTGACATTATGTATTAGTCAAGTCTACTTTCGCGTTTTGTATCACAATTTAAACCCATAAAGGATTAATATTTAAACATAATCTAAGATTTGGTTACTATTCCCTGTGGTTAATTTTATATTCTAAAAAAAGAACGTTACTCTGTAGATTCCCCGTGAGAATTACGGGTGCACCAGCTAGTCTAGAATAAAGGGTATAACACAATCGTACGTACTTTCACAAATATTATTAAAGTTTGAGAGAAAAACTTTTAAAAATCGGCTACCGCAAAGATATATTTGATGATTTTTTATTTCAAAAAACTAGTAAACAGCAGTGTTTATTAGGTAAAACACTCACCAGATACCCATTTTGTACAAAATCGTCAGATCCATTTGAGAACAAATTAATATTTATAAAATTCAGTATTAGGTTACACTACTTAAAAATATGTATTTTTCCTCCAAAAAAATAAAATATCTAATTTGTTATTTATCATGTAAAACACTCAAACACCATCCATTTTGAACAAAATTGTTAGGGTTTATTTCGAGATATTTTGTATTTTTTAAATATAAGTCAATAGTAAGCTACCATTAATTTTAGAGCTAGAATTAATATCACAGTTTATATTCGAGGCATGACCAAATAACATTTAATTGTCAAGTTTTAATGAAATCCATTAAATTGGTTCAGCTGTAGACCCAGATAAAAACAGACAGATGAACTAATATATTAGTATAAACCAACATTTTTGGGTTCAAGGTCACTTCTAGGATGTTATTTGATCATAATATACAAGGCCGAAGCCAGGGGAGGTTTGGGGGTTCAAACACCCCTGAAATTTTATGAAGAAAAAATATATGGCTTTATTTATGGTTCAAACAATATCAATAATAAGATACAAGTACAAATTACGGGTCTGTGTTACCATTTAAAAAAAACACTTCAGAGAGCTTCTATAGGTGTTTAATATCTAGAATTGTTTCTATCTTCTAGCAATTGGGGGATGTGCCCACCAACCCCCCCCCCCCNCCCCTGAAATTATTGGCTGGCTACGGCTTTGATAATATATGATTGTATATATCTTACTCTTAATATGTATAGAAAGAAAGTCTTCATTTATTAGGTACTTGATAAATGGTTATTGATAAGTATGCACTTCATGAATGCATTTAACTTAAACATAATTAATAAATGGTCACCTCCATTCGTGTTTGTTCGGTCTAACGCGTTACTCTCGTGCTAGACTGAATTGCCGGTAATAGGGAGGATGGGGCTCGAATCACTGTCGGCTGTAATGAGAGTGGTTCTTATTACACGATTTCCCAAACTCCCTCCACGCACATGTAGGTAATTTTTCCTCTATTTCTACCTTCCTCATCCTTTTTCTATTAGCTTAATTGGCGTAACGTATAACATGAACTGGTACTAAGACGAGGTGAAAATAATTTTAATGAACAGCAAATTAATTGTTATAGACACCGAAATTTCGTGAGTCATGTTTTTACTAACAGAATTTTTGAATTAGTAATGCATGTGTGAAATAAAAATAATAAAATATTGTTTATATATATTTTTAACCTTATCTTTGGTTTGTTTGGTACATACAAATCTTATCCGTGATTTTTATATTTGTTCCATCATAAAACTTAAATAATATTTTATTTGTTACCATTTTTAACAATAAGAAATATTTTATTTCAATATTTTTTTACTTGAATACTACTTTTTATTTAACGAATCCAATAATTTTATTTTCCACAAATCAGGGTATCTACTAATAGTCAGTGCTGTAAACTTGCAAGAGGGCCACCTTTGTGAGCAAGATATTGTTTGATGAAAAAACAGCTTTAAAATTAGCCTTCCTCTAAAAAATACAGTAATTTTTAATAGGCGCACAACAGAAAATGTGAATATATTTGAGAGCTAGCAGCGAACTTTCCTCTTTACCTTGAGATATGAAGTTTATTTCCCCTCTTATTTACATGACAAATGATGGTTGTAGGTGAATGGTGAAAAGGAGTATAAGCTTAGACAGATTAGAGAAGTAGCTCCAGAAAACAACACAAGCGATTGTATTTTAAATCGTGGGGCCTGAAAGGACTGATATTCTCTCGCCGATCAAGGTGGCTGCGATAATATTTTAACTAATTTAATAATGAAACTATATTATAAATTATGTAATATATGGTGGCTCAATCTTGCGAATGCGTAGAGAATTTAAAACTCATTTAACGAACAGTTTTTATAAATCTGTTGAAATTGGATGTAAATCTATGTAAGAGAAATACGGAAACTAAAATGATCGACTTAAAGCCAAAATATATTGTATACCTAAATAAAAAATAGCGAATGTTATTTATAATACACAAATATGAGCATAGATGCTCGTATAGTACCAATAAATTGACTATAAAAATCATAAGCATTGTAACAACAATTTTTCCAGTAACAAGCCATTCCTACTTGTATCACCAATAGGTCTTGTAATATGATAGGCTGTCAACGAGGCGTGGCCCTAAAATCAAATTGACAACTTCTTACTGAAATGTCGTAGATCGATAGTTTTAGTGAAGTATTTGGGTACGGTCTTAAAAGCTTCCTTTAAGGTTCACCAAAGATTGAAAATACAAACATATTAAAAAGGTGAATAATACTTAATCTGATTTGTAAATAAATTTGTTTAATTTTGCAGAGGCTCTGATTTGAACTTATTATATAGGGAGGACTGGGGTATTTTGAATGCTCTGAAAACAAATAAATCATTTTCTGAGTAAGAAAGTGTTGTGCTGATCAAATTTAATAAGTTATTGATCTTAGTATCAACAATGAATGCAGAGGTAGGATAGAGGGAAGTATTCAAGACAATTAAACCCTTTATTTAATAGCCTATTTAGTGTGCGGACACGCGTACTAGTTGAGCTCATCTACAGTAGCCCCATGGCTTCTTTGGCGCTGACTGACAGCTGACGGCTTTGAAAAGTTACCACACCAAATTATATATCCCTACACCGAACCAAATGATCTGCGAAGACATGTGTTTAGCAGCTGTCACTTCTGACCTTTAAAATTTAGGTATATACGTAAATATCGACTGTCAGAAGTCAGCTGTTAGCTGTCAGTCAGCACCAAAGAAGCCATGGGGCTACTATAGTTGGGTTTACCTGTAACGGAGAGGTTAAGGTTAAAATTTCAGCAGGAAGTATTGAAAGTGTTGTTGTTTTTTAAATGTTTTTTCACTATACCTCCATGAAAATTCTGGTAGATCTATACTGAATTCTAACTTTCTGAACTTTACTATATTACTTACTTAATCCTTGTTTTCGAACAACCTTTTTTTCCACTATTGTTATTAAATACAAATAGGCCGGACAGGTAAAAAGACAAAGTGGAAAAGATAATTAATAATTTTTATGATTTTGTTTAATCTTTGATAACATTGGAAGTCTCAAACTTGATATGACAGGGAGGTTGGGCCTCACTCCCGATTCCCCAAATGATATCACTCTGGGGAGAGTAATATTTTCAAACTAGTGTAATTATAGTAAAAGATTATATCTAATAAGTATATTTAACAGTTCTGAGATTATTTTAAGGGGCACCCAAGAGAAACGTAGCCCCCTAATTGGGTAGGATGACCCTTGATCATCATGTCTCAAATTTGAGCTATACAAAATTAATAATCTATATTTTTATGACATCCGCACGAAATTAATTTAATTTTGCATCAAACCTTTCTATTACCAACTAATTTTATACTATTTAAATTAAAAAAATGACAGCTGGACATGGGAATCTAACCCAGAAACTTTGATTTATGCGCCAGTTCTCTAACCACTGAACTATCCAGGAGTGGCCCCATGCCCAAGTTCATTCTTCCTCATATTTTAAGCAAAAAGTTCCGGGTTCGGTTCCCGTGCCCAGGTGTAATATTGAAATTTAAAGAATATTTTATTTAGATGTGGCTATAAGAGCAATTAACGAATATAATAGCTTGGCTATTTAATCCATCAATTAAATTTATGACAAAAATTATATATGATCAATAATGAATTTAATTTATCACGGAAGTTATTTGGCGAAAAACGCATGTTCCTAAAATCAAATTGATTGGTAGATGAAAATGGAAAAAAAATATAATAACAGTTTATTTTCTTCGCCAGTAAAATTAGAGGAAAACTCAAATCATTCACCATACATACAGGTACAGGCTGTCTATAAATTACTCAGCCCCTTTTATGTCTTAATAAATATGCTTACTGAGAAAATGATTGAGATGTGGTTATCTACTTAATCAAAACAAAAATCTCTCTAAGTGTGTTATTAATTACTACAAATCGTTTTAAGGTAGCTCCTAAAGTAACGAATTTACTGTCTTATAACATAATAAAGTGCATAATCTATGGGCAGTGTAACGAGTTGTTTTTTTGCAGCTTTGCGAGTTAAAATGTTTGAGACGTGCAGAAGTTTTTGTTGACTCTGCCTAAAGAGATATCTGTGGGGGGATAAAATACTTTAGATATTTATTTAGAAGTAAAATGTAAAATAAGAGCTAAGATCTAAGTGAGAAAGTGAGTCAGGTGCAAGTTGCTATAATGCATGTGAAGAGAGAGAGAGAGAAAGAAAATTAGAAATAGAAATACGTGGAGAGCTGTTTCAATTTTCAATTTCTCACTCACGATCTTCTGAAAAAATAGGCCCCAAATAAACATTTAAATTAAATAGTTGTAAACATCCATTAACAATAGTTTTTAAGTAGAGAATAAGTAGAATTTACTTAATGTGAATAAAAAAAGTTTCCGAAAAAGAAAAACCATAAAGACAAACAAAATCCTAACTAACACAAGACCAAAGAAATAAAATAATATAGTGAAATTTCGCTGATAAAATCCTTCCAACTCTATAAAATACAAGGACTTTTGAAGATTAAATACTCATGACTCTAAAACAGGTGCTCTTAACCGGGGGTATTCATACCCATTTCGGTTGTGGGAACTTAACAATGTGGGCTCTCGACAAGAATAAATCTCACTAAATGTAGCTAAGCGTGTGTATGTGTAATTCACCGTTTTTCTATTAATAAATGATTTTCTTTTGGCTGTTCTGTTCCTAGCAAACCATATATAAAGTAAAACCAAAATATTGCCATCTTTTAAAGTCATACAGGAACGGTGTTGATGATGATGATGATGATGATGATGGCATCAGTCTGGTGAAGGGGGGATGAGAATATATTGATCAAATCCAATGGGGGACTGTAATCATAAAGAGGTTAAGAACCCTTACTCAGCATAGAAGATAAAAGAAGGACATATCAAAGATCAGAAAAGACAAGAAGAACTTTTCGAAGATAAAATCCACCTAGCTCCAGAATATAAAAGAAGTACGTTTTAAGGATGAAATCCTACGGACTCCAGAAGATAAAAGAAACACGTTTTAAAGCTGAAATCCTACAAACTCCAGAGATAAAAGAAATACGTTTTAAAGACGAAATCCTACAGACTCCAGAAGATAAAAGAAACACGTTTTAAAGACGAAATCCTACGGACTCCAGAATATAAAGGAAACACGTTTTAAAGATACTCCCGATTGACTTCAGATGCGTTTCCTAAAATAATCTGCTTGCTTTAGTTTTCTGCTGTCTTCTTCTTTTGTTCTACTAGACAATGGAAAACATAGAAATCTATTAGATTACCACCCGCCTCGGTGGCGTAGTTGGCTAACGCGCTTGTCGTATTGAGCTCGACTGCTGAGGACGGGGAGATCGAGGTTCGAATCTCGGTCGGGTGAACTGGGGGTGGTTTTTTCTTGAATGGTTTTCCACTCTCCCTCCACGCAAATGCGGGTTCACTTCCTTTAATTCAACCTTCCCAATTCCTAATCCATTAGAGTAATTAGTACTTAATGCGTATAACCCGAACGGGTAGTAAGACGCGGTGCTAAATATTATTATTATTATTATTATTATTATTAGATTACCACTAGGCTTAGCCATCATCTATAAATAATAAACATATAACTTTGTTCAACTTTCATTTACTAGATAGTAGTCTGATGCCACTCAATCAATCAAAATTATATTTACCTAGTTCCGGGCTAGATTTTCTGGGTGGACAGGAGGCTGTTGCTTTACACTAGTGATTTATTTTCATTTGAGCTAAACTAATGTTTTGTGGTGTATTCGTTGTGTTTATCTTAGCATTAGGTTAGGATAATAATATGAAAGCCTTGACCCAAGTGAACACGTGCTTATATGTTCTAAGGTGCATGTCAACATTATCCAAGGGGACACACATGTCAAGATTACCCAGGTGGGGATGCATGTCAATATTACTCAAGGGGACACACATGCCAAGATTACCCAGGTGGGCACATATCGAGGGGATGCATGTCAATATTACTCAAGGGGACACACGTAAAGATGACCTGAGGATCCATGTCAAGACGACCTAAGGGGGTCCTGTCAAACATACCTAGTATCTAGTTCCGCACCCCAACTGATGCAGGAAGTTGTCTGGATAGCGAATTCTCCAGTTCTCTCCAGTCTTCCTGGAATAAACTCGAGGCAACTTCTATAGAGTCAGTTCACCTCCCTTTACTACCCCGCACAACTTAGGCAAGGCTACTCAAATGGTTCACAGTCGAATGCCGAGTATATTTCACACACGCTAGCCCAAAGAACTTTTTTTTTGTCAACTAAATTAAATTATTGTTAATATTCAATTTTAAAATACTATCTTAAAATGTATTTGCTAGATATTTTTTTCCGCAACGCATCATATTATAGTCAGAGGCGCAGGAACAGTTTAAGGTTTACGGTGTACAAATGTGAAATTGTTTCTGAGATTATAATATGGGTGTATGGTGAACCTTCGTAATAAAGGGCATATTTTTGGACAGTAGGTGTATCTAGAATATATTTAGAGGCAGCCGGATTTTATAGAAGCATTATTCTTTTTTTTATAAAGAAAACTGTACCATTTTTTCAACGCGTTTGGGTAGTTATTTAGGCTGTATGTATATAAACATATAAATTACGCTAATGATGTAGGAAATAGAAAGGTTGAATTTATTGTTAATGCACCGACATGGAGGGAGAGTGAGAAATAATTTATCACTAAGTACCCTAATTACACCCAACCGAGATTTGAATAATGACCTCCTCATCAGTGGCAAACCAGACTAAATTTACTTGACGTTTAGATTGTGTGACCACCAATGGGGTTGTTTCACAGTTCAAATAACACTTACCCACAAAAGTTTCCTAAATGTATATCTTATTTAAAATATAGGTGTGTACAAATAGAATTATGTACCCATCAATCAAAATTTGGGTGGATACAATGTACCCCTGTTCCCACGCCAAGGAATATAGTCAAAACCTATAAGTGTTTAAAATATATTTTTTAAATTGTATGTGTTATCAGATGATACTTTTGTTTTGTATTTTGAAACTTTGTTAAGTTAACCTTTGTGTGAGAGCAATGGTTACCCACATACATCGCCGAACCAGGAACTCCTCGGCAAGGAACAGTCTCGGACAAGAGTCTACGCCCTCAGCTCCAGAAAACCGCTCGTGAACTGTGGGGACAGGTGGACGCGGTCACCGGACACTGAGATACTTGTCGGAGGTGCGTAAGAGGACCTTGCTGAGGCGAGCGACTCATGCTACCAACTAACCGTGACATGGCGTGGGTTGGTAGACCTGCCCGTCCCCCTGGATACCCATCCTTCCCCTCGAACCTCAACACGGCGCACACTCGAAGGGCTAATCGAACTTCGCTGGAGCTACAGTTTTGAGCTCTGACGACTCCTCTCAGCTGTAGTTACAATTATGAACCCTGAAAAATCCTCTGAACTGTAGTTACAGTTCTGATATCTGACAACTACTCCCAGCTGGAGGTACAGTCCTAAATTTAAACGACTTACAGTTGGAGCTACAGCTCTGAGCTCTTAAAACCATTCCCAGATGGAGCTACAGTTCTGAGCTCTCACGAATACTCCCTGCTGGAGCTACAGTCCTGAATTATAAAAGCTTATAGCTGGAGCTACAGTCCTGAATTATAAAAGCTTATAGCTGGAGCTACAGTCCTGAATTATAACAACTTACAGTTGGAGCTACAGTCCTGAATTATAACAACTTACAGTTGGAGCTACAGTCCTGAATTATAACAACTTACAGATGGAGCTACAGTTATGAATTATAACAACTTACAGATGGAGCTACAGTTCTGAGCTCTTACGACTACTCCCCGCTGGAGCTACAGTCTTGAATTATAAAAACTTATAGCTGGAGCTACAGTCATGAATTATAACAACTTACAGTTGGAGCTACAGTTCTGAATGATAACAACTTACAGCTGGAGCTACAGTTCTGAATTATAACAACTTAAAGATGGCGCTACAGTTCTAAGTTTTAACAACTACTCCAAGTTGGACTTACAGTTCTGATCTCTGATAACTCCTCCCACCTGGAGCTACAGTTCTAAGTTTTAACAACTACTCCAAGTTGGACTTACAGTTCTGATCTCTGACAACTCCTCCCACCTGGAGCTACAGTTCTAAGTTTTAACAACTACTCCAAGCTGGGCTTACAGTTCTAAGTTCTGATACCTCCTCTCAACAAGGGCGTAGAAGGCTAAAATACAATTTTTCTAAGGGGATCCGCTAGCTAATGTTGCTATACCTTTAGCCAATAAAAGTGTGTATACAGGTATACGGGCCTCCGCTTCTCCTTCCCCTACCTCTGACCTCACCACCCATATACGCGCTTGCCTCTCAAGCTACTTAGTTACTGCTCTTAGAATAACGCCAAGCCCTCATTGGCTTAGTACCTTTGAAATAATCATTAATGGCAGTATTATTACAGTTGAATCTCCGTCGTCTATTGAAAGAGATCAAGCCTCTTATTTAACTTGAGAAGCTTAAACATTTGTGGCAACTTTCTTCCTTTGCCTTCTCTTGGTGAAATCATATCTATACTATCAACAGCTGGAGATCACACTTGTTGCTCCATAAAGAACTCGCTCCGTGAATTGGGTCTTCACAACTTAAGTGACGATCCCAAGACTAAATTTGGAGGGAGGGTGTGTGATTGATACACTCTTTGAGGTGTGAGATCAGTAGAACTGAGACTTTTCATTTAGCACCAAGTCTTACTACCCGCTCGGGCTACACGCCTATGTACTAATTACGCTAATGTGTTAGGGATGAGTAGAATTGCATTTATAGGAAGTGCACCCATATTTGCGTGGAGGGATGGTAGAAAACCACCCTCAGAGCACCCGACCGGTATCGAAACCCAATATTTTCATATTTGGCAGTCTAGTCGATTTCAAGAGTAGCGCCTTAGACTATGAGGTCACCGAAGCGGGTAAGTGAATAAAACACTCTCCAGAAAATGTTTAGCCTTTGTTTTAAAATTGTGTAAAAGGATTAATATTTAATATTTAGCACCGCGTCTTACTACCCGTTCGGGTTATACGCTTTAAGTACTAATTACTCTAATGGATTAGGACTTGTGAAGGTTAGAATTAGAGGAAGTGAACCCGCATTTGCGTGGAGGAAGAGTGGAAAACCATTTAGGAAAACCACCCATAGTTCACCCGACCGAGATTCGAACCTCGATCTTCCCGTCCTCAGCAGTCGAGCTTCAACACGACAAGCGCGTTTGCCAACTACGCTACCGAGGCGGGTGTGTAGAAGGAAAAAACATGTATAAAAAGAAAATTTATTCAGGAACTTGATAAACTCTTAACAACAAAAAAAAAACATTTTATACTTACTTTAACTTAAATTATTACAGTTCAAGCTTGATCTATTCATTTTAAAATGAAATCCATTCTTCTTGTTTTAATTTGCGCAAAAAGTTCAATAATTTTATCTTTGATCTATGGATGACAATTGAGGAAATTTTTCTCCATTGAAAGTACTGCAAGCGCATTTGTCTTTCTGTTAAATAAAAGAACTGAAAAAAAATTAATCAAATAGGATAGTTGGAAGCAGATTAGTAATCTAATTTTACACTCTTCAACACTTTATCACATTCAAGAATATGGTACACGGTTTTTAAGTACAACACACGCTGACTAAAAAAAAACCATTCTTCCACTATCACGCCAGAGCCGGCACTGCGAGAGCAACAGTGCTATCTTTACCTGGCAGTCCCGCCTTCCTCCTCAGCCCCCTGCTATGTGCGCATGCACACAACAGCCAAACACCATATCGCTGGAACTGCGCACAGTTCCATACAAATATTTTTGTATCGTTTTCATAAACTGGGGGATGGCTACTGAAGTACTGACATTGAGATTAAGGAATATATATTGTACTACAAAAATAAAGAAAGAATTAAAGACAAAAGGACTCATTATATTAAATGTTATTGATAATATCAAGTGGAAAGAGGGGATGTTGCAGTTCCGCAGTGCCTGTCCACGAGCCGCCACTGAGTAGTGGTAAAATACAATGTGGCCTAGAGCCAAACCTTCATCAATTACATTAATGTACCACAGCCTAGGCTGGAGTCCACAAACTCACGCCTAATTATTACTGACACTGCGTCGTTGTATGAAGAACAAATTTCTGGTTGTTACCAAGAATAAAACGTCAAATGGTAATAAATGCAGTATTGTGATGTTACGATAGGAATTCATAACGTAAAGTTCTATTGTATGTTCCTAAACCACTCACGACTTCAAGTTATTTTCATGTCCGTACGAGTTCAATTCTATGATCCTATACAACTCACGACTACAAGTTACACTCTTTGACCCTAAACAGCTTTGTCTACAAGTTCAATTCTATGTTTCTATACAACTTGTGACAAAAAGCTCCATTCTATGTAGACAGTCAAATCTTGATAACTCGCACCCCGATATCTCGGACTTCAGATAGTTCGGGCAAAGTTTTCTGAAAATACAATTTTATTTAGTAACACGCAGGCTAAAAATGTTATAGAAGTAGTGCAGGGTCCTGGCGGAGATCTTGCAAAGCAGAGTTACTACCCTTCCCATCTCACACCCGCACATACAGTACAGTATTTAGATAAATTGCAAGTACTATAAGCCTATTGTAATCTCAATATTTCTTATTTCTGTAACTATAGCTGTGTTATTTGCGTATCTGATATCTATCGCTTACCTCTTTACATTAAAGAATAATATTACTTTAGATAAAGTATCAGTTTTCATTCCTTAGGCACCACTTAATTTCACCTCGATAAGATGGACTTTTCGTAACTTGGACAGAACCCCGGCCCCCTTTAGTACGAGTTATCGAAAGTGCATGTGTATACAAATTAAGACTACAGATTCCATTCTTTGCTCCTATACAACTTATGAATACAAGTTCATTTCTATGCTCCTATACAACTTATATTATTTTGAGCACCGCGTCTTATAGCCCGCTCGGGCTATACGCACTCGCGCTAATGTGTAATGGTAGGGTGATTGTGAGATAAAATGGAGGACTTACAGTTTAACGTGGGATGTGAACCACGGTGGAGGCCTGGCACAATCTATATAACAAGCTCCATTATGTTCCCTTACAACTTATCACAAAAAGTACAATTTTATGTTACTTACAACTTTTGACTACATGTACCCTTCTCTGCGCCTATTAAACTCATGACTACTAGTCCCATACTATGCTCCTATCAAACTTATGACTACTAGTCCCTTCTCTGCTCCTATTGAACTCATGACTACTAGTCCCATACTATGCTCCTATCAAATTATGACTACAAGTACCCTTCTCTGCTCCTATTGAACTCATGACTACTAGTCCCATACTATGCTCCTATCAAACTTATGACTACTAGTCCCATACTATGCTCCTATCAAACTTATGACTACTAGTCCCCTTCTCTGCTCCTATACAACCTACAGTTTAGTTTAATTCTATACTATAGGCCTACAACTCAAGACTGTAAGTTATGTTTAATGTGCCTATACAACTTACAGCTGCGTTTCATTCTATGTTTCTATACAACTTACAATTATTAAAAGTTTCATTCAATGTCCTGATACTATTTTTTGTATCCAATCTAAAATGAGATCAAAGTTTAATTATAATTTGTTCTTATTAAGTATTCCATTTTTGAAATTGTTGGCTTGGCACGCACGCGTTTACCAGGTCAAGCAGCTTAACCTAATAGCAACAGCAGGCCGGGTTGAGACAAGGATATCCTAGTCTAGCCAGCCTCCCGAACCACTAAGACACACATCCTCTTGTGTTCAGTAATGGACTGCATACTTGAACAGATGTATCTTTAAAATATTCGTGATATATCCTTTAAAGAACCATCGTCCTTAAAGGACCTTGGTGCCTCCCGGCTAGGGGAGATGAGAGGTCCTGCAAAGGAAATCGATGATGCTAGTTCACACCATGCGGGACGTTTCCCCGTGGCTTAGTGGGCCGAGATACCAAGCGGGACGTTTCCCCATGTCTGAGAGGTCCGGGATACCAAACGGGATGTCTCCCCGTATCTAAGTGGCCCGGGATACCAAGCGGCATGTTTCCCCGTATATCAAAGGTCCGGGATACCAATCGGGATATTTCCCCGTATCTCAGTGGTACGGGATATCAAGCGGGGTTTTCCTCGTGTCTCAGTGGCCCGTGATACCAAGTGGCATGTTTCTCCGTGTCTCAGTGGTCCAGCATACCAAGTGGCATGTTTCCCCGTATCTCAAAAGTCCGAGACACCAAGCGGCATATTTCCCCGTATCTCAAAGGTCCGGGATACCAATCGGGATGTTTCCCTGTATCTCAGAGGCCCGTAATACCAAGAGGAGTGTTTCCCCGTATCTGAAAGGTCCGGGATACCAAGCGGGGTGTTTCCCCGTATCTCAGTGGTACGGGATATCAAGCGGGGTGTTTCCCCATGTCTCAGTGGTCCGTGATACCAAGTGGCATGTTTCCCCATGTCTCAGAGGTCCGGGACACCAAGCGGCATGTTTCCCCGTATCTCAAAGGTCCGGGATACCAATCGGGATGTTTCCCCGTATCTCAGTGGTCCAGGATAACAAGCGGGATGTTTCCCCGTATCTCAGAGGTCCGGCATACCAAGCGGGATATCTCCCCGTATCTCAGAAGTCTGGGATACCAAGTGGGATGTCTCGCCGTATCTAAGAAGTCTGGGATACCAAGTGGGATGTCTCCCCGTATCTCAGAGGTCTGGGATACCAAGTGGGATATCTCCCCGTATCTAAGATGTCTGTGATACCAAGTGGGATGTCTCCCCGTATCTCAGAGGTTTGGGATATCAAGTGGGATGTCTCCCCGTATCTCAGAGGTCTGGGATACCAAGTGGGATGTCTCCCCTTATCTCAGAGGTCTGTGATACCAAGTGGGATGTCTCCCCGTATCTCAGATGTCTGTGATACCAAGTGGGATGTCTCCCCGTATCTCAGAGGTTTGGGATATCAAGTGGGATGTCTCCCCGTATCTCAGAGGTCTGGGATACCAAGCGGCATGTTTCCCCGTATCTCAGTGGTCCAGGATACCAAGCGGGATGTTTCCCCGTACCTCAGAGGTCCGGCATACCAAGCGGGATGTCTCCCCGTATTTCAGATGTCTGTGATACCAAGTGGGATGTCTCCCCGTATCTCAGATGTCTGGGATACCAAGTGGGATGTCTCCCCGTATCTAAGAAGTCTGGGATACCAAGCGGCATGTTTACCCGTATCTCAGTAGTTCAGAATTCCAACATGGACGTTTACCTCGTATCTGAGTAGGCCAGGCACAGCGAGTGGGATGTTTCTCCGTGGCTGAGAGGTCCGGGACAGCAATTGGGGCTTTCCTCGTGGCTGAACGGTTCGATAGGCAAGTTGTATTTAGTAATATTTGCTAAGAGCTATAATATTTATATTTAATATTGTAAAATTATAAATGGAAATAGATTTATTTTTGTGAATTTTCGGTCTTGTTAACTTTAGGGAGGCATTGTTTGAGCTTGTGTCTAATAAACATTACATATTTTTATTGCTCAACCTTTTCAGATATTCTTTTAGCTTTATCTCCATTTTAAAATCTATACCTTGAACATTTCATAATTATCTTGACACTATAACACCTGGTAGGCTCCCTATCACTGGGGATAAGACCGATATTAAATTTTCTCTGAATATGTTGTTACATGCTTGTTAAAAATTTAATATTTGTTCGAAGAAGACAAGGTCTATGTTTCCAACAATTCACTTTGATCTCAAACCGTGAAATTTCGTAGAAAACATGTTTAAAAGTAAGTGAATTTCAGAATCTATTAGATTTTTTTTAATATTAAAAGTTAAAAAGTAGGGTTTTAATTTTAACTCAAAGGGAGTATGTTGATACCTTTTGCCTCCAGTTTGGCGTGAACCATATTTTTATTAAAGAAAACAATTTGTTAAATAACGCTGCAGGTATTTCTGAACGTCTGCAACGCATCTCAGCGCTGCGATAGGAAACCCCTCTAAGGATATCCAAGAGAGTGTCTTTCGTTCGCCAGGCCTAACTTTCTGTCAAGATATGTGCATATTTACACTATTGGTGTAGACATAAAAGAGGTAAAATGTATAGGAAATGTACTCTCTTTTGCATGGAGTGAGAGTGGTAAACCCTTTAGGAAAGTATATTGTTATTATACCCGACATGCAACTGAAGCTCGTTCACCCTGTCCCCGGAAAAACCAGTTTTAGTGCGAGAGTGACGCGCTAGACTACCATATGACCTCCAGAAGCGCATCATTCTCGAGTGTTGAATTATTTGTTGTGATCACAAACAAAGAAAACTCGACAACTTAGCTCAGTTGTTAGCGTATTTGTTTAATGAGCGAAGGGTCCCGGGTTCGATTCTCGACATGACCAAGAAAATTATCATTGGTGAAATGTGAGTTTCCCTTTCACGGTAATGACTGGGTGTTGTGCCTGTCCTAGTCTTAAGTAAGATTATAAATCGTATGAAGCTACGACGGGCTTAGCCAGCCAGTGGCGGGAAGCTACAGTATATGGATTGAATAAAAAACTGACCCAGGCCACAGGCTGGAAACAATAAAGGACGTAAAAAAAACCATTCAAACTATTTTGAATATTTTGTACTAATAGAAACATTTTTAAGGATCTTATTTAACAATTTCATAACTATAAAAAAACTTTTAAACGAATTTTTTGAAGTTATGAAGGTTTTTAATAATAGATTATTAAACTTTATTAAACAAGCTCCAAAATATAATAACATTAAAATTTGGTATTCTAGAGACAACAAGCAAATGTTATTAAAATAATTCAAAACGCATTTGAACAACCTCAACAAGAGAAGTTGCCTCTGCAAGTTTTAGAATGGAGGGAGGGAGACAAACGACCAGTCATTGAGTGATGACCAAATCAGGTGGAGTGTAATGACTCCTTGCCACACTAATAGGCTATGCCCAAGCTATCCACGTCTTGGCTAGATGGGATCTTACGCTCTGAACATGGGGCACGGAAGGCGATGGTGTATTGTTTCAATAATTATTAAACTAGTCATGGGATCGATACACTCGCGTATGAGGACGTTTAGTTTGTTTACTGTTTGTGTTATTTCTAAAACATTGGCTATTTTATTACGTGTCACGACGATATTATATCTTAAAGTCGAGGGATCCTTTTGTGTGTCCAGGGTAATATACCAGTGACTCAGTTGAAAGAGAAGTCATATTAAGATTAAAGTATTCTGGGCTGTGTCCAGGATTATTATATACCAGTGACTCAGTTGAAAGAGAAGTCATATTAAAGATTAAAATATTCTCGGCTGTGTCCAGGGTTATATACCAGTGACTCAGTTGAAAGAGAAGTCATATTAAGATTAAAATATTCTGGGCTGTGTCCAGGATTATTATATACCAGTGACTCAGTTGAAAGAGAAGTCATATTAAGATTAAAATATTCTGGGATGTGTCCAGGGTTATATACCAGTGACTCAGTTGAAAGAGAAGTCATATTAAGATTAAAATATTCTGGGCTGTGTCCAGGGTTATATAACCAGTGACTCAGTTGAAAGAGAAGTCATATTAAGATTAAAATATTCTGGGCGGTGTCCAGGGTTATATACCAGTGACTCAGTTGAAAGAGAAGTCGGTGACCTGGCAGTCTAGGGGTAAGGTGTTGGTCTTCTGTGCTGGGGTCCGGGGTTCAATCCTTAGTTACGGCACAGATTTATCTGATTGCCAAACCCTTCCTTCACCTCTGACAAGACATCTTGTGAATGGGGAATGCCAGGCCTCCACCGTGGTTCACATCCCACGTTAAACTGTAGGTCCTCCATTTCATCTCACAATCACCCTACCATTACACATTAGCGTAAGTGCGTATAGCCCAAACGGAGTAGTAAGACGTGGTGCTAATAATATTCATAGTAATTACAATAATACTAATGAAAGGGAAATCATATTAAGGTTCAAGGTACCTTGGTTGAAACTCAGATAATACCTTTAACCTTGATAACAAATTCTTTAGTGTTTGAATGACTTGCTGTAATGTTTCTATCATAGGTTAAGTTATATCTTAGTACTAACACAAATCTGGTTTTATAAATCGGATTGTTAAAACCTCCAACATAAAAAAATATTTCCTTTAAATCAAAGTAACTGTTAAGATGTGTGGAACTACTTTTCTAGGATATTTATTCTCTGACCTGTGTGTTTTATTATATTATTTTAATTTTAAACTCACTCAAGTTTATTTTAAGTCAAGAGTCAATGATATTTTAACCTCTTAAGTTCGTTATTTATTAAGCATCCGTAATTAAAAATCTAATTTATAATTTAATACACTGATCTTGAATGAAATTAATGTTTAATATCCATTACCATATTTCCACTGGGGAACTTTTTACCAAAGTTAACAATATTTTACTTTGAAAATGAGATAGTCAAATTACTAAAAAATTTTGTGACATTAATATCGATGAAATATAGCTTTTTGTTGTGTAGGAACATAGAATGAGAGCTGTAAAATTATATTATCTAAAATCATAGAATAAAGCTGACTAGGATTCAGTTAACCGGAATTCGGATAGTTACTATGCCAATAATATTATTTGTTTGTATTTGATACGTGAATCATTTTTTTTTTTCGAAATCTGGACAGTATTGAATAGTGATAGAATGGTAGCAATTACAATATTTTTTTGTTAATGATGTTTTGAACTTGCAGGTGCATAAGGAGTCACGTTGAGCACGTGTATAAGCTTACATTAAAATGGCTCTCATACAACAATTTTTTTTGTAACATACTAAGATACAGAAAAATACACATTTTTTGCGAATAACATTGATAAAATCGGTGCTAATAATAATAACATTGATAAAATGTTGCTATATCAAAAGTATTTTTGTATGGTTAATCGACCATACGAGACTTGTGAATACGGGACTGCAGATCAAATGACCTGACTTGTGAATGCGTGAAAGTATATCCAGTAGAATTTTCTAGCTCTGAGATAATATATTAACTCGTAAATAATGGCGGTAGAGAATTAACAGGAAACTGGCCCAAATTTGCGTAGAAAGAGAGTGGGAAATAATTTAGAAAAACCCATCCTCATTACACCCGGTCGTGGTTCGAACCCTGACCTCTCCGTCACTGATAATCCATTCTATTGGAAATTGATGCCTTAGACCATTCGACCACTGATACTGGTTATTTATTGCTAACGAAAGCTATTGTAATTTTTTTTATCGCCGCGTCTTACTACCTGTTAAGATTGTATGCATATGTGATAATTACTTTAATGAAGTAGGGATGAGAAAGGAAGCATTTTAATAGTAATCTACCTGCATTTGCTTGGAAAGAGGGTGAGAAACTATTGTAGAAACCACCTTCAGTAGACCCTACCGGGTTTCTAGCCCCGATATCTATGTCTTCATAAGGCCAGTCTAACACGAGAGTGACGACTTAGACCAGTCGGCCACTGGAGTAGTTATCATAATTACTTTTTTTATTCATACGTCAAGTCATGCTATTTTCAGATGACAATTTTGATAGATTTCATCAAATAAAATACTATTAATAATATTGTAGAATATTATTAATTTGGACCGATAAAAAGTGTATTTATTTTGTAAAATGTCCTTTCGACCACGTCCTTAATTGTAAATATCATTACGGCTAGTAACAGTCTAACCCACCTTGTTGGGCCCACGGACTAAATGCCATGCTCATCTAGTCTGGTTTACCAGTGGCGTGGAGGTTGGGGTTCTAATCATAGTTGAATGTAGTAAGAATAGTTTTATTCCAAAATTGTTTCCCACTAGCCCTCCACATGAATTCGGGTACATTTTTTGAAAAATCTACCTCGTCTTGCCAATGATCTGAGCTGCCTGCATGATTACACTAATTCGATAGGAGAGAGGAAGGTAGAATTTAGAGAGATGTTATCACATTCCTGTGGAGGAAGGGTTTGAAGCAATTTAGTAAAAAAAAATACCATTAGCTCATTTGAGAGCAAATTGAATCCTGATATTCCCGTTGCCCAAAAACCAGACGTATAGTCTGCGTGCCCACCGATGCGTATCCCTCCTTGGTTAATTCAACACAAACAAAACACCTAGACCGGTATTTGTTTATGGTTGAATGCTGTTAATATTTTAAACAGGTTTTTTCTATCTAATACTGTTTACTTAACAATAACAAGTCGTATACGTGTGTAAATCCCTAGACAGAATGAATATTTACAGCTTTGTTTGAACAGAATTGATTTGTATAAATACATTTTAATGGACATATGTGCACCAACTAAAAAATGTTTAATTTACAAACATATTTTGTTACGTGGCTTATCGCCATATTATATCTTATTTGCTTAGATTATATTTTTTTGTTAAGTTTAAAAGTTTGCTGACCTGGCAGTCTAGGGGTAAGGTGTCAGACTACTATGTTGGCGGCCGGGGTTCAATCCTCGGTCCCGGCAAAGATTTATCTGATTACCAAACCCTTCCTTCATCTCTGACAATACATCTTGTGAATGTGGGGAATGCCAGGCCTCCACCGTGGTTCGTATTCCACGTTAAACTGTAGGTCCTTCATTTCATCTCACAATCACCCTACCATAACACATTAGCGTAAGTGCGTATAACCCGAATGGGTAGTAAGACGAGATGCTAATAATAATAATAATAATAATAATAATAATTTAAAAGTTTAATAAAAGTCAACGTTGGTGAAATGTTTGTGGATTAACTCCGTCGAAAAAGAGCTTACCGGGGTTTTAACCCTTTTTTTTCATTAATTAGTTGTTTTTACAGAGCTTGTGTTCAATAAATCAATATATATTTAATGTTATAATTTGTTTAAAAACTATATTGATTATGCCTTACAATGGCTATACTCTACAAAGCTACGCATGCTGCCAGTTATTTTATAATATGAGCATTGATGATGTTTGATATCGCAAGGGCTGGCTGCATGGATAGTGTACCTGACACCGACACCGGAGCCTATAAAATGATACCAAACGGATGCAATGTGGTGTTTATTGCACAATAAATATTCTCACCCAATTATAAGCCACTTGTACGGTTCCCTTTGAATTGGATCATTTAATTCAGCTAGAAATATTACGTGATATGTAAATAGAATTTTAAAACATTATGTAGAGATAAAGGATAAATGTGTTTATTATGAAATGTTAAATGTTCCAAATTAAACGTGAGGATAAATTTGTTTGTCTTTTTATTTCAGCTCCCAGTGGGTCGACTCATTTCAAGAAACGTTATTAATTTTGTTTTCCGGTATCATATTGTATTTACCAAAAACAATCAGGTTACCATATTGTATTTACCAAAAACAATCAGGTTACCATAATGTATTTACCAAAAACAATCTAGTAATTTATTTGAAATATTGTCAGAGCTGGTTTTATAATATAAACTTTTCAAGAGTATCATCAAGTAGGTGAAAATTAAGATAGTGCATGGCCAATGTTAGACAAAAATTATCAGTAAAAGTATGTTTATAGATAAACCCCTTCACCAGTTTAAGGGTTCCATCAATTCCAAGGATGATCCAAAGATTTCCAGGGGACTATGACCCCCCACCCTTTATTTCTACGCCCGTCCAGTCATATCATGTGTACAAACAGATATATAAAACAAAACACGCTAAGTTGATTTTTGCAACGCTACATACTACCTGTTCGAGCTATCTGTATTCGATTACAGTAGTGAGGTAAGGACAAGAAAGGTAAAACTTAAAAGAAACGTATCCACATTTGCGTTAAAGGATAATGAGAAATTTTTCAGGAAAATAAACACTTATTATATCCGATAATAATTCGAAGCGTGACCTCTCCGTCGCCCAGTAATCCAATCTATAACTTGATGTTTATTCCGTGTGTCCACCGATATGATTAACGCATTCTAAGTACTGCGAAATTTATCATGTGAATAAACCAGGTCTGGAGAGGGCTAGGTGGGGTTCTTATCTTGAGGGATCATAGAAAAGTCTCCCAATATATAATGACAAGCAGTTCTTTAAATAGTAAATCTCTCTTGATACAATTTGAAGTAGTATTTAAACATAATTAGGGTTATAGGTGTGGTTAATTCAGTAAAACTCAAATAGCTACTAGCCAAAGTATTGAGGAGGAATATAAAAAAATGTATATTCATAATATTTTCGGAAGTTGGAGGTGGGGGTTAGACCCCTAAACCATTCCTACCTCTAAGTACGATCCTAGGGGTCATTAGAGCAGGAGTATTTTATTTTTATTACCATGACTTAATACCGCTTCAGGTTATGAACATATATGATAACTATTCTAATGTAGTAGGGGATGAGGAAATAATTATTTTAGAGGGAATCTATCTTCATTTGCGTGGAAGCATAGTGGGAAACCACTTTAGAAAAAACTACTTCTGTAGACCCCACTCGGTTTCGAGCCCCGATCTCCCATCATCAAGTGAGTCTAGCACGAGGGTGACATTTTAAACCATTCAGACACTGAAGCGTTTATGTAGGAGTAATGGGAGAAGTGAAGTTATGGTAGTAATTATAGAATGAGATATTGGAGGAGTAGAAATTATCTAGTAATTGGAGGTGAAAGTGATATGAACACCAGACTCATTATGGAGTCTTATAGCACACATACAACTCGATATAGAAGATAATATAGTAACATTCCACGTTTAGTCGATTGTTTTGTAAAATAAACTCGCGGTGGAAATCTAGGGCTCATAGTTTCACGTGAGCATATAAAGCATAACTAGATATAAACATAGATGAACAAGAAGGTTGGATCAAAATGCTTTATTCAAGTATCGTATACGTGATGTAACGTAGCGTGTGGACAGGAGACACAAAAACAATTTAAAAGGTTAATAAAAACATGTGTCTCATTTGAACTTGTTTCCTAATTATAGTCATGTCAAATAATGTGGAGCTGCTTAACATTATAGGAATAGCTCAAAATGGCCACCTTCAGCTTGAATGAAAGCTCGCAGTCATCGTGTCATGGATTGCCGCACTCTTTCAAAAAATACCAGGTGTTTGGAGCAACGAGGACTAATCCCAAAGAACATATCTAGTGGACAGGTTGAGAGATATCGAGTATGGTTAACAAAGAATTTTGTGGAATCACTTGGCAGTAACTTGGAAACAAGATCAAATGGGACACATGTTATTATGGACTTTTTTAATTTTTGTTGTGTCTTTTGTCCATCACTAAAGAGTGTATCACATATTACGGTACACCTGTATTTAAGTCAACGATTATACTGAAATAAACTACAGCATGTCCTTAAAGTCACCATCTATTAATGAAATAAGGTGAATTCAAAACAATCGTTTAAATATCAATATTGAGTAATTTTATACATAATACAGATTACAGAATTTATAGTTTGTTGATCCTATTCGTACATTTGCAGCTAATATTCAATACTTGATCGAAGTTTCCTGTGTGTCCAAATATCTTGTGCGCAAATCCAGTTTGCCAGAAGGTCACGAATTGCCTTGTCTGTATGACCCGTTTTTGTAAAACTTTCTTCTAAAACTTTCCCCTAATTTCATTACCTTATCCCACATGTTACTACATAAATACGTTCTTGCACATTCAACACGAATATTATGGACCTGTAGTTAGAATAATCATGAATGGATTCAACTCTGGTCAGATGTTGTGTTTACAATGCACTACATCTTCTTGTATGAGCTAGAGCAAGTTGTTACTTTCATTGAGCTGTCTCATTCTCACTTACGACTCTGACAAATATGAAAGTGGCATAAGTATGAACGTTACTAGTAGTAAGTAACATTCAATATACTGCAATCCTTTTGATGAATGAAGTGAAGGTGTCGCTTGTAAGATTAGTGCATGCATTTCGATAGGCTTGGCAGTCTGATATTCAACAGTTCCTTCTGGATCAGTGAGGAAAGCAACGGGAAAATACCTCACTCCTCATTTCCCTTGTACTCCTCTTTAGTGATGCCTAGGCTTTACAGCTGACGGTGGAACTGTTGAGGATCCATAACAATTTCAGGTTAAGTACTATTTATACATACAATAATTATTAAATTATGGAAAGTTGTACCACAATGTAAATAGGCCTACCTATTTTTGTATAAATATATGCGTATAATCGTGTAATTTTAACAATTTTATTAGATTAATCCTATTTTGACAACTATATCTTGACGTTTGGGACATTATGTATATAGGTATGGGTAATTGATACTGTTTGAAGTAACGTCGGTAGGTTTGGCGTAGTGTTAACAACCTTTGACCAATACACAAGAGTATGAGGTTCTGAGTTAACTGGCCGGGATTTTTGTTACAGACACTGGTTTCTTATCTCCTTTCCAGGATGATAAGTTTCCTTGAACTTCATCTACATCGTCCTGTCCTCTTGGTCTCTAGAGAATTTGGTCGGGTGCAATTGTGACAATATTAATCTCAAAATATATATTCAATTAGAGCTCCCTTTCTCTTAGGAATAATTCCAAGTGGCTCGACACAAAAATAGATATGCTAATTAATAATTATAAATTTGCTCACCCACTTCAGTGGTCAAGTTATATAAGGCATCAGGATCTAAATAGACTGAATTGATGCTGAACGGGGGTCAAGGTTCGAATCTTTGCTGAATACACTGGAGTGTTCGCTCTCATTATAACTTATTTTCCATTACGTCATGTTACATATTTGAGCTATCCTTATTAAATTACAATAATGGGTTAAATATTACGTCGATAAAACTATATAAAATGTACCAGCATTTACATTGAGAGAAGTAATAAAAATATTTAGAAATAAAACATCTTCAGCTCAACAAACCCAGATTTGAAAAATGACCTCTATGTCGCTGACAAACCAGAATAGTCATATTTGTGTCTGACGTTTAGTCCACATGTCCACCAGTGCCGATAGAATTAACAACAATAAGCTAAATTCTTATGTTCATTGTGTTTTCTAGAATTCCAATTCGTGGAAATGATTTTCCCACCAGCAATGAGTCTGAAATTTAACACTTTTCTTAATCTTCACGACAAACAGCCCTTCAAAGTCGCATGTTAGTATTCAGGACAAGCAACCATTCAGAGTAACATGTTAGTCTTCAAGACAAGCAGCCGATAAAAGTATAATGTTAGTCTTCAAGACATGCAACCCATAAAAGTATCATGTTAGTCTTACAAAACATGCAACCAATAAGAGTATCATGTAAGTCTTCAAGACAAGCAGCCGATAAAGGTATCATGTTAGTCTTCAAGACATGCAACCGATAAGAGTATCATGTTAATCTTCAAGACAAGCAGACGTTCGGAGTCTCTTGTTAGTCTTCAAGACAAGCAGCCGATAAAGGTATCATGTTAGTCTTCAAGACATGCAACCGATAAGAGTATCATGTTAGTCTTCAAGACAAGCAGCCGTTCAGAGTATCATGTTAGTCTTCAAGACATAGCAGCCGATAAAGGTATCATGTTAGTCTTCAAGACATGCAACCAATAAGAGTACCATATTAATATTCAAGACATGCAACTTATAAAAGTATCATGTTAGTCTTCAAGACATGCAACCGATAAGAGTATCATGATAATCTTCAAGACATTCAATCGATAAGAGTATCATGTTAATCTTCAAGACATGTAACCGATAAGAGTATCATGATAACCTTCAATACATGCAACCGACAAGAGTATCATGATAATCTTCAAGACATGCAACCGATAAGAGTATCATAATAATCTTCAAGACATGCAACCGATAAGAATATCATGTTAGTCTTCAAGACATGCAACTGATAAAAGAATCATGTTAGTCTTCAAGACATGCAACCGATAAGAGTATCATGATAATCTTCAAGACATTCAACCTATAAAAGTATTATGTTAGTCTTCAAGACATGCAACCGATAAAAGTATCATGATAATCTTCAAGACATTCAACCGAAAAGAGTATTATGTTAGTCTTCAAGACATGCAACCGATAAGAGTCTCATGTTAGTCTTCAAAATATGCAACCGATAAGAGTATTATGTTAGTCTTCAAGACATGCAACCGATAAGAGTATCATGTTAGTCTTCAAGACATGCAACTGATAAGAGTCTCATGTTAGTCTTCAAGACATGCAACTGATAAGAGTAACATGTTAGTCTTCAAGACATGCAACCGATAAGAGTATCATGTTAGTCTTCAAGACATGCAACCGATAAGAGTAACATGTTAGTCTTCAAGACATGCAACTGATAAGAGTCTCATGTTAGTCTTCAAGACAGGTGGCCGGTAATTCTCATGATAGTCTCCATGACAAGCTTCCCTCAAATTCTCGTGTTACGCTTCACGATAAACTGTCCTTTAGATCCCATGTGAGGATGTGCGTGGTCTCACAATATGATTAAGAACATTACTAAGATGGTTGCCTACCGTAGTGCTGAGACGCGTTACATAAGTCCAGAAATCCAGCGTTATTCAGAAATGGTTTGTTATTTCAAATAGTAGTTGACGTTAAAAGGTTGTTGAAGTATATTAACATATTTCTTTAATAGAAAAAAACCATTACAGTTTAGAGCATATAAATGTTTTAAACATGATATAAAAGTGAAATTATCTAATTTTCAAGAATGTACAGCGTACTCGAATTGTCTCAGTTCTAAGATCAAAGTAAATAATTAGAATTTAGAAACATAGATGAAGCCTTCTTCAAAAAATAAATTATTACAATAGTTTACAATAGAATATTCTAAGGTAATTGAAAATTGTTTTAGTGGTATTGAAACTCAAAACTGCCACTCCCATAAGAACAATGACACAGTGAAAATATTTACTGTCGAGTTAGTGGTAGTCTTCATATGATAATGTGTGTACTGGTTTATTCTTATTACTGTGTGCTTGGCGAGTCATTTGTAATACTAGGTGGTCTAAGACAACTTGACTCCGCCATCTGGGCGCTAACAAAACTTTTTTTCTTTTGATTAAATTTTTTAGTATAATGCAATACACTTTTTTAGAATATAAAAAATGCACCATTTTGTTCATATATTCTTCAATTAAAATTAAAAAGTAACGGGTAAAAACTAAAAATGAACTTTTTTTTTAGCTAATCATATTTTTCAGTGCAATATCATATATTTTTAAATTACGTAAATATTCATTTTTGGAGTTGTTTCAAAAAATCTTAGTAGAGGAAACGTAATTAATTCATGTTTATAAAGACAACCTAACCTAACCTTAACTATTGCAATACGTTAATATAAGACAAATAACATTTTAAAAAATATATCATGATGCGCATAATTAAAGAGTGCATTTTTTTCTTTTACTCATCACTTTTTAATTAGAAAGAAAAAAAAGTGCATTGCATTATGCTAGAAAAAAAGTGCTTTTTTTTAAGAATAAAAGGTAGGGTTTCTTATGACGCTCAGTTGTCCTGGCACCCAATTGGCCGCGCCTAGTTGTCCAAATCCGAATCCAAAGAGGTAATTTACGAATGCGAAGAAATGTGTTCACCATGGTTAGTTCCTCTCTGGTGATCTACTGCAAGCAACTACTGTAGAATCACCTGTTCCCTGGAGACGCAGTAAGGCCCGCTTGGAATAGGAGTGGAATGAATAATTCCTTATTAAATGTCCCGTGGTGCGCGGCAATAATAAATGTGCCTGAATGTTCATTAAACATAAAACAGTACTCATCCCCATCTCTTTGAGCGCATTCTGTTTTTAGCTCAGTTGGTGCGTGTGAAGGGGGATATTATATTGTGCACTTTGGTTTGATAAAATCCAGACCCTTTTGAAACAGTAAGGGCGCGTGCGTTGGAAACATTTTCTTTCGTTGTTTTGAACACATCGTAGTCAAATAGTATTAAGGAAATAAACGGCCAAACCTTTGTTTATTCTGGAATATTTTATATTTATTTGAGGCATTTAACGTGCACTTTCTGTATCGACTGATTATGTCAGAACACGACTTATAAGCTAACTTAAAACCTATAACATACATCCAGCCCCAGTCGTTAATTTATCACTGTGAAAGGGGGAGCACACATTTCACAATTAATAAACTATCCAGACATACCGGGAATTAAATCCGGGACCCTTAGTTCAGTAGACATACACGCTACCAACTGAGCTAAGATGTCGGACAGTTTATTCTATAACAAACGCAGCAGATTTAGGGTTATCCCAGAACGTACTCGCTCATGGAAGGAAAGCCACTTAATTTCAAAGTGACACCTTTTTCCGCCTTGATTGGAATTGAACGCATAAATCTCTAATAGGACACTTTTAGCAGCTGAGCTAAGTTTTAAGAGGACTATTTAAGCTGGGGTGAACTTATTATAACACTTTATATGAGAAAGGGGTGGTATCTATGGACTGGACCATAGAGCTCAAGCATGGGCGAGGCTTATCGGCCGGTCACGAGGAGTCAGAGCAGACATAACACTTCCTAGTTAGCTCTCATTCTTCCTTTCACCAAGCAGCGAGGCAGTTCGTCTTGTATTTCAAATCTGGGCATACATTATGTTGGTTAGGTTGAAGAAACTTAGTTTTGATGGTGTGGCCATCTCATGTTACACAGGAGTGATGGCTTACAGTAACTAGGTATATCCTGGCAGAGGAGTGATAGCTTACAATAACTAGGTATATCCTGGCAGAGGAGTGA
>CABEEJ010002857.1:0-11727 GCA_901482245.1 Timema douglasi
CTCACAATCACCCTACCATTACACATTAGCGTAAGTGCTTATAGCCCGAACGGGTAGTAAGACGCGGTGCTAGTAATAATAATAATGTGTGTGAACATCCTATAAACTGTTTTCCTCATCCTTAAACCTTAAATTAATCCATTAATACCTTCCCTTGTGTTAAAACGTACCAATAAAACCAATTCGCATCTTAAGTATTTTTAAACGGGTTTGTTTCCCGGAAGAGATAATCATATAAAAATCATATTTGTTTTCTCTATTTTGTGTATTAAGACAAAACTATCAAATTAAAACTAGCAATATAATTTAGAGGTATTTTGAAAAAGATCCACGAGTAATCCTTAAAAGGATAATGAGACGCTGTGAAGTTTAAGAATTCTAACTGACTAAGCTGGATTATTAAAGTTTGATCCCTGATTGTGTGAACTCGGTAAAGATTTTGCCAAAAAAATTGTTTATTATCCCTCCACTATATTAAAATATTACTTATCCTTGAAATTATTTCCCACAACTCTTTCTTCTATAAATATGGATTAAGAGTTTACTATAACAAAAACTAAAATCAACTAGGTCTAATATATATTCATTTAATAAAGAGTTTGTTTGTTTGTCCTGAGCAATGTACGTTATCGACCGCACATATTGGTTTGAAATTTAAAAAATTAGTAACATGAATTCTAGAATTTGAATTTGAATTTTTAAATTAATTAAAAAAAATAGATATCATATTGACTTCGAAAGATGTATTTAATGCTACATTTCATACATTTTGTGCAATGCGGGATGTGATAGACCCTGTGTACAAAAATATGTGTATGGAAGCTGAAATTCAAAATTTTGGTTACATTTACTTTCTAACATTTGTACTCTTTTAAGCTTTTCACCCTTTTATCCCTTTTCACCCCTTTTAAACTTTCTACACTTTTTTACTTCTGGCACTTTTTGCACTTTTTAAATATGTTTGGCTTTTTTTGCCCTATTTATTCCTTTAACACTTTTAATATTCTTATTCCTCTAGACACTTTTGACTATATACCATATTTATTTTACTATATTAAGTTTTTTCCCCTTTTCCCCTTTTTGCCTTATAAACCATGTTAACCCATTTTGCAATTTTTACTCTTTTTTTTGCACTTTTTACCACTTTTACTCTTTCTCCCATTTTGAAATTTTTGCCATATTCCTCCTTTTGTCTTTTTCACCATTAATTCCTTTTACATTTTTTTTAACCTTTTAATACTTTAAATAATTTTCACATATGTAAGCCCATTATAGGTACCCTTTTAATCGTTTTTCTTAAAAATAATGTTTAAATAAATATACTTTATACCCTTTATGCCCCCTTTGCCTTTTTGCTTTTTCTTCACATTTTGCACCATTTTATACCTTTTTAACCTCTTTACTCCTTTTAGGCTTAAATATTTTTCGTGGGATAAGCCGGCAAAAAGGTTGTGATATATTTAATGTGGGCAGAAAGGGTAAAATGGTCCAAAGTAAATATAGAAAAAAATATATGAAAAAATAGCAAAGAAAATGGTGAAATGTGTAAAAAGATTAAACCTATTAAAAGGGTAAAAAGGTCAAAAAGGACAATAACAGCAATAAGTGTAGTAATGGCAAATATACCAAAGGGGAAAAATGGTAAAATGGCAATAAAGCCAAAAAGAGTAAAGTTTCAAAAAGAGCGTAAAGTACGAAAATGGCAAAAGCAGTAAATATGATAAAGAAGTAAATCTAATGAAAATAAAAAGGGTATAAAAGGTAATAATGTTAAAAGAAAAAAAGGACAACAGCTTAAAAAAATGTTTTAATGAGTAAAAAAAATGAAATGGTTCATAAGGGGTAAGATGGGTGAAATGGTACATAAAGGGTATGAAGGGTGAAAAGGGGGAATAGGGTTAAAACGTTAATTGGCTTATATATGGTAAATGTGGTAGATAGAATAAACAGAGTAAATAGAGTGAACGGGTTGAACGGGTAAACGATTTAAAAGGAGTTAATAAAGTAAATGGAGCAAAATGCGTAAACGTGGCGAGTAAAATGTTTAAATGTCGTAGGTAAGATTGAAAAAAAGTATGCTAAAAATATCTTTAAAGGAACTTTTTGTATCATTTTTAATCCTTTCATCCTAAACTGATAACCTTTTTGGCCTTTCAATACTTTTTTTTACAATTATCAGCCTTCATACCATTTGTTTTATATTTTAATTAGATTTACGGTTCACCCTTTTTACACCGTTTTATACTTTTTACTCTTTTTACCTTAGTATACTTCTCCCTGTTAGCGCTGGGTACTTCAATGCTAGTAATGTATAATTACAGTTATTTTATTTCTTACGACAATAAATATTCCCTTTTAGCATTATACACCCTGTTCTGATGTTGAGGGTTGAAAGCGCTATATTAGGGTATTATTAGCTTGGAAACTGCCTGGATGTAACCCCGCACGGAGAGAATACTAACGATTGCATGTTTCGTGAGATACCAAACTTACAATCATCAGGAGGTGTCAGGGGCTAATCACCCAGTCACGTAAAGTCTTAAAACACGTACGTCCTGTTCTTGTATTATAATGCATTCAGACATTGTATAGCCGCAGAGATCGCAGCATTTCGGTGTGCGCTAATAGGCCATTTGTTCAACTATTCTTTCACCGCATTAACCCGTCTGGGTTTTGAAACAAAGTCTATCAGGTGTTGTAGAAAATATATTGAAACACACCTATTTTGGTCCGAAGAACCTTATTTGACAGCAGCTAGAAAAACTACTAGATCTACTTCTACGTAAAACACACGCGTTAAGTCATGCTATTAGAAGGTCATTTTTAATAACTAATAACATAATAGTAATAATAATAATTGATCATCATCATAATCTAGTAAATGTTATCATTATTGCTGACAACAAAAATTGTTTTTGTATTTTATAAAAAAGTTCTCCCAAGAAAACTTTATTTCATGTCTGAAATCTGCAGCTTGTTTGAATGTCAGTCTCACAATCGCAACTTCCAAGCTAATTAGTTGGGAAATTAAGGTATTATTTATTATGGTTAAACCCATGCTTATCCCTTCTTAATCCTCCCATCACCTTCCTCACAACATTTCAAGAAACGGTATATTTTGTTTTAATGTGCTCGTTGTCAAATAACACGTATATACGACTGGAATATTTAAACTAATGAGGATGATAAGGCTTAGAGTAAATGCACGCACATTTGGCTGGAGTAGGAGTAGGAAACCATTAAGGAAACAATAACCTGTTACTTTCAGATGGTATTATAATCCAGACATTCCTGTTACCGGAAAACCCGATCGTTTGAGACCAACGAACTTTCCTCATGCCCACTGGTGCGGGCTGACGGGTGATGTTGATCAACTTGAATTTATATTTGTAGATTACACGAAGAGATCGGCTGGTGGGCTCTGATTTGTATTTTAATCTAATAATAAAAATGTATATTTATATATATTTTTTCAGGAATCGCTGGTGGAAAGTCAAAACAAACATCTATATGCTGTTAATGCTTTTCTTGGAAAGATTTTCTCTGCATTGCAAGTACGAATGAATTTCAAGTAAGTCAAAAGACATATAAATTATACCACAAACTAACCAGCCCAGTGGTGTAGTGGTCAATGTACCTGGCTTCAAGCCTAGGAGTCTCAGGATTGATTCCCGGCTGGTAGCTTGGATATTTGTCTGGTAACGAGAATTATCCCATTGGTAACTAAGGTTTGGTTTTTTTGGCTTAAGTTAAGTATAGTGTGTTCACACTGGTTCCACACCCTCATACTCACTATCAATATGACCATCAGCTCATCTCACTGGAACACTGTGCTATTAGAACATGTGGGCGTCCCCGGGGCATGATCTGTCCACAAACTGGACTACAAATTTTGTAGCATAGACACGCCATGTTATTACTATATCACAAGTTTTCTTATATCCATGACTGTTTCCACCCTGGGGTTAGTTCTTTATTCAAGCCATATATTTTCCACAACCAGCTGGCTAGGCCTGTCAGAGCTTCATATATATTATATTCTAACTTAAGACTAGAACAGACACAACATCCAGCCCCCAGCCGTCAATCCATCACCGTGAAAGTTTAAAAACACATTTCACCAACGATACATTTCTAGCCATGGAGGGAAACGAACCAACTACCAACTGAGCTAAGGTGTTGGAGCTATACAACAAGCTAAAGTATAATATTAAATATAAAGTATAAACTACTTCTACACGCTAGTTTAGTGGTCATAAAATGTCAGTGATATTCCTTATAGTGGTAGTAAGGAGGAATATGAATTAATAATATAATGAACGTACTTAGATGGTATATATACTTAAATTAATTGTTTTAACTTCTTGGTCAATTAAATCACGATAAAAAATAAAATATATAACATGTAAGATAATTTATTTAAGGCAAAAACCTAACTATCATAAATTACGAAGTCAATTAAAACAGGTACAATAGAGTTTATAAAAATCATCAATGAGATTGTTACAATGATACTGTTCTGAAATTATTAAATTAGCAGAGAATAAGGAAAGAAAAATAATCTGTGTTGATAAAATATTTTAAGTAATAGCAGGTTATAGGATTGGCTGATAAACAAATGACAGTAGAAAAATTGGCAAATTGACTAGATTGGAGTTATACCTTAAAAACTTTAACAAATACAATCAATACATTTTAATAACTTTGAATAAAAATATTTAAAAGTCGTATGAAATGTTTGACTTATCAAAGATAAGAGGTAAATTTGTTTGTTATTAAATGAATATTATATATACTAGTATATTTTTTGAAAACAAGTTAGCAAGGGAAACCATGTTCTGTAATAGTTAAAATATTCCAAGCAGTGACAGTATAAACATGAATAAAAATACTTTTCTGCACGTAAATTCTATTGCACTGTGTTAACATCAAAAATAACATACTTGTCTCAATTTGAAGGTAAGCTTGATAGTTTGGTGCATTTCCTAATATTTAACTTTGTATACATTTATCTTTCAATCTTTTAGTTTTTTATAACTTAATTAATCTTTAAATATAATTTTTGGTTAATATCTCTTCATATCCTAATATTTAGTTAGCTTATTTTTTAGCATAACCTACATATTTATTAATTTTACACCAGTTTTCTCTCAGACCTTACAATGGCGTAATCATCGAAACATGTCACCCAGCCAAGATTAGAATCACTATATAAAGAGAAAAATTGAAAAACCATACAGATAAGGAACGTCACTTTATTACAAACTTTTCAAAACATCAAATTTCATTTTTTGGTATACTTCTCTCATATTAACCAATTTGTACTTATATTATCCTGTTTTTTAAGATATTTCTAAACAGATTAAGTATAACCTGGAAGACAAACCTCCATTGACTTCCATTAAATTTCATAGATTCATCTATTATATCGATATGTAACAGAGGCAAATTTTATAAACAAGTGACTCGATTAACAAGTTTGTAACATTAGATCGTTTAGACATATTTTAATAATTTTTTGAGAGAAGTTACTTGTTATGTCATAACTTTCATTTTAATATGCCATGTTGATATTTTACACTGTTAATTGTATTTCACACATGTATGGTGCATAGTTAAACTGTTGAATGTACATATACACAAGAAGTTACCAGCCCAGCTAATAAAACTAACGAGCTTTGGTTAGTAAAAATATCTCGCCGCTAGTATCGCTTGTGTTCTCCAACGCCAGAAAGTGACTCTCTGATAGCCTGGAGATAAACATGCTAAAATCTTCTCTTTCTCTCTTCTCTGTCACTCTCTACAAAACACTTTGAAGGGTGGGACTAGGCAGCAGTCCCTTCCTCCCTCCATTCATAATAATAGCAAACGACCTTGAATTAAAGCATGATAAAAATTCATTGTTCCCTGGCAACTTTACTTTGGCTCTTTTTAAAACCCACTAACATAACTTGTTTCTAGATTCACAAGTTGTAGACGGTTACTTCTGTCTTGCTTCATGCCCTTTACTTTATAAAGATTAAATAATGAATTGATTTGTATATTTTTGTGTAAAGTTAAGTGATATATATATATTTTTTTAATTCATCTTCATTTTTGAAAGAAAGATTTGCACGATGAAATAACGAATCTAGGACAAAAATGTGCACACCGCGGCTGCTCAATTACACGGTGTACTGATGGTAATTTTTCTTAAATGGTTTCCCGCTATTTACACGCAAACGAGGGTACTTCTCATAATTCTATCTTCCTCATACCTACCTTCTATTTGCTATTAAATGCGGAAAGAATTGACTGGCGTGAAGATGCAATGAAAAAACAACACTACTAGAGCTTACCCTAATTACTTGAAAAACATATTTTAGACAGTGAAAATACATCATATTCAAATATAAAAACAAATGTAAATTTTTGTATTATTATAATTAATTTTAAACTTGAATTAACATTTTTAAGATAAATACTATACTTACTATATTGACTTGATAATATAGAATGAGAGACTCTTTTAACATACTGACTCAAAAACTGTGTATTATTAACATTATGTATATATATATATATATATATATATTTGGTGCTCACTGACAGCTCAAAGCTGACTTCTGAAAGCTGCCAAACACATGTTTTTGGAGATCATATTGTTCGGCGTAGGGACACATAATTTGGTCTGGTAACTTTTCAAAACCATCAGCTGTCAGCTGTGTGAACTGTCAGTCAGCACCAAAGAAGCCATTGAGATACTGTGTGTGTGTATATATATAAGCGAGGTCCTCGGTGTAATAGCCCATATCTCGTGTAAGAGCTTTAAAAACTAAAACGAACTTAATTGCCAGAATGGTGGATACTAGCTACATACATCTTCTTGTATACAATGTATGGAAGCTATTATGGTTGTCCTTTTTTAAAATGAGAATATAAGTGGCACTTTTAAAGTGTGTGTGATTTGAATATAAAGTCTTAAACCAAGTCTTAAAATGGAGCCTATGTATCCGACTCATCTTCTGTGTCTTATGTTCTAGTTATACAGTATATGATTTATATTTTTATTGAAATTATTGGAGGTCATGGGTGAAGATGTGCCCTTTACCCCACCCCCTTGGGTGCGCCACTGGTTCTAAGTAAACACTTAGTGAGAGAAGGGCATTTTATCATAGATATACTTAATTTATAAAATATGAAAGTTATTTCAATGGTTTTTATGAACTTATAACGCCCTATTTTCTCGTTAAGTGAAAAAATCAAAAGTATATCCGTTAACTTTTATTTAATTAAATAACACTAAACTTTTTGTTCAACGCTCTTTAAAAAAAGGTTTAAGCTATATATATATACAGAATAAAATATACCCTATATACATATAAGGTTTAAACTATATATATATAGTTTAAACTTTATATGTATATAAGGTATATTTTATTCTGTATATATATATATATATAGTTTAAACTTTATATGTATATAAGGTATATTTTATTCTGTATATAATATATAGTTTAAACTTTATATGTATATAAGGTATATTTTATTCTGTATATATATATATACTATATACATATAGTTTAAACTTTATATGTATATAAGGTATATTTTATTCTGTGTATATATATATATATAGTTTAAACTTTATATGTATATAAGGTATATTTTATTCTGTATATATATTATATATATATATATAGTTTAAACCTTATATATATAGTTTAAACCTTATATGTATATATGGTATATTTTATTCTGTATATATATATATATATATTTTAAACTTTATATGTATATAAGGTATATTTTATTCTGTATATATATATAGTTTAAACTTTATATGTATATAAGGTATATTTTATTCTGTATATATATATATATATATATATAGTTTACACTTTATATGTATATAAGGTATATTTTATTCTGTATATTTTATTCTGTATATATATATATGTATATATATATATATATATAATTTAAACTTTATATGTATATAAGGTATATTTTATTCTGTATATATTATATATATATAGTTTAAACCTTATATATATAGTTTAAACCTTATATGTATACATTATATAATTGCCCCACGTAGCCTCAGGTAACTAAGGTGGAGCCCAGTTTGAAAAATGATACCATAGAGGCCTCAAAAATAACATGAAACCGATGATGAATTAAAATTTATTTCAAATAATAATAATTAATATCTAATAATTTAATAACAAATTCCTACAAACTTTAATCTCTAGAAAATTTAGAAAATCTTATACACATCTGGAAGCTATAAATAATTATTTATAAAGAGCAAATGTTATTAAAATGGTTCTAGAGTTCTAAATAACACCATATTTTTAAGCTATACATTTTCCTCCTCTTTAATTCATACACCAAAGAGCAGTTTATACATTTAACAGATTTGAGTGCCTTTTATTATACTTAACTACTATAAACTAAAAAAATAGTCATTTACAGAAACTACGTTATTTAATAGTTGCCTTTAATTTTCATGAAAAGAATTGTAGAGGTAATTAATAGTAATGCATCTTCCAGAGGTTAGAAGGTGGTGACGCCAAAACCCTCTTTCCCCCCTAAATTTTATTCTGGCTATGGCCTTGATTGTATGCCCTACCTAAAGTAAGTTTCTGAGCACGCCACTGGGTGGAGTACACACACAAACAAACACATATATAATATCACCTTTTCAAACATTATAGATACTAGGTATCTTTAGATTAGAAATAAAATAAAAATGTAGTAAAATTTCTTCACAGGAGGTTAGATTTATATTTATTTTTATTTTTAGTGGACATTATCAGAACTGACAGGTTATATTACGTGCATTACAAGCTAGCTTAATGTTAGAACAGATACAATACGCGTTCCCGCAAATTTAAATTTCACCAATGTTAAATGTTTTTGTCATGCCGGGAATCGATTCTCGGAACTTCAGTTCTGTGGTAAGAAGTGCTTATAATTGAGTTAAGGTGTCAAACTTGGATTAAATTTGTTCAAGATATGCGTAGCTAGGCTATTTAATTTACTGAGGGGATGTTGAATAGGTTGAAGTTATATTAAGACTCCCTTAAAATATTGAGTACTCAATGGCATAGTTTTATTTGTATGTACACCGCATCTTACTGCACGTCCGAGATATCAGCCTCTTTACAGTAATAAAGTAAATTATAAAGGCGTATTTTAAAAGAAATGTACACGAATTTGGGTGGAGAAAGAGAGAGGTAAATCATTTGGAAAATCATCCCTCAGTACACACAACAGGAATTCAAGCCACGACATCCTCGTTAGCCAAAAACAAGTTATATTTTGAGTGCGATGACTTACGAGACCAGGTAACTTACAGCGTTTATACCAAGGTACCAGTTTTTATTTGTGTACAGAGGTGTAATTTTTTATCACGTAATCTAGAAATATTTTGTTAACAACACATAAACCGTACTAAATGTTGATTTTAATACACAGTCCGACACTTTAGCTCAGTCGGTATTGTGTTCGCATACTGAGCTAAAGGTCCCGGGTTCAATTCCCGGCATGGTCGAAAAATGTATCACTGGTGAACCATGCGTTTCCCTTTTCACAGTGCTGTATTAACGGTCAGGGGGCTGGATGTTGTATCTGTCCTAGATTTAAATTAGTTTATAAATCGTGTACTGTTATAACGAGTCGGTTTAGAAAGTGCACGTGAAATACCCCAAATAAATGAAAAAATCAAATGATTTCAACACATGATGTCAAATAAATAAAGTAATGGGGATGTAATAAGGGAGGACTAAACTTATGTGTGCACCAACCAGGATAAAAAAAAAAATTAACACTTTGAATAAAGCGTAAGCCCTTTTAAAGTTTTTAACTATAATTAAATCTATAGTTAAAACTATTTTCATACTGTGCAAATTTATATTTTAGAATTATGTCCATTCTTATAAGTGTAATTTATACTTTGTATATGCGTACCTTCTTTTATCTTGTCATTGTACAAAATTTAGTTGGGGCCTCACTTGAATGGATGATATAGACCAGAGATAAATGTATATCACTTTAACAACTCTTGTACTGTTCTCTTAAAGGCACTATATTTTTTAAATCTCTATGTAACCTTAAACACTAATTTAATATTTTACAAAATATTATTCTTAAGACAGATTTTTGTAAATTGGTACCATATCAAAAGCATTTTGTGATAGTATCTAAACTTTTTTATATATATATTTTATACTTTGTATTAAACATGCCCAAAATATTCAAGTTTATATTATTAGTTTTTTCTTAATTTTGATATTTCTTTCCTCCAAATAGTGTTCTAAGTCAACACAAACCACATAAACCTGAAGGGGTCTAGTTAGGGACTATAGCAGATCACTCAAGTTGGCTTCCATCCCACCCCTCAAATTAAATATGTAAAAATACCACCATTTGGCACCTATTTTAATTTCTAGTCCCAGGCCATTGTTATGGGAGGGAGGGGTGTGAGAAAGCAGGTTAAGTGTATATCCCATCCTCAATTAATTTTCTATTTCGTATAATGTAAATATTAAAATTCTGTTTTGCACCAAGTATGGCCCCATAATATGTTTGCAAGGGGAAATATATAAAAGGGGTGGGAGTAAGGTTGAGCGTAGCCCCCTCTCTTACAAACATACATCTCCTTTTAATGTCAATGTAAATGTCTTTTATAGAACCTAATCATGGTGTTAGCTTTAAAATAACAAATATTTAATATTAAAAATGCTGGGGAGGCAGAGTTAGCGTAACTCCCACCCCCACCCGATGATTGTTGATTTTCATATGCAAATAAATATGCATGATTTTAAAACTTTTTCGCGCAATAATGGCGTTTTGCATTATTAGCTTAGTAAAAAAAACACTGTTATAATGTCTATGAGATGCATGCACCTAAAAAATAGAAACATTATATTATTTTTAATTTTTTGTTGTTGAGCTGTTTTTCGTGTAAGTACGATATATTTCAGGACCTAACAGTTTTGCAAGAAAAAAATATATATCACGAAAAAAAGGTGAAGAGCCAATGCAATTTTTTTTGTTTTTCTCAAATATTTATTATACAGGCAAGCTATCCCAACAACAAAACCTATCCCACCATGCGTCTACCAATAATTATTAAAGAAAGGTTGGGTTTGGTTGGTAAATATTAATGTACAGAAAATTTTCACATTTCTTCATGACCTAAAAAGCTGAAATTTGGAGCAATCATAGGGGAATTATTCAAAAGGTGTGTGAGAATCTGTAAACTAAAAAATGATAGCCCTCATCTGTTTCTCAAACTCAAACTAGCCGGAGGTCCAGATTCACAAACACGAGGCCTGTTGAGGGCCACGGAATATACAAACATGTTTCCTTAAATATATTCCATTGGCAGTTTTGTTCTTGTGGCGCATCTTACTAGCCGTCCTGACTAAACACATTTTAATAACGCTAGTAAGGGTTGAGGAACATATAATGCGGAGGAAATGTAACTGCATTTGTGAAAAGGGAATGTGGGAGACCATAAACAGGAATAAACCCATCCTCTGTACATCCAGGTGAAATTCGAGCCATGTCTTCCCCGACACCTGCTAACTAGATTATAATAATCTGATGTTTAACCCACGCGCCCACCGATATGACTCTATAATCCGCCTCGGTGGCGTAGTTGACTAACGCGCTTGTCGTGTTGAGTTCGACTGCTGAGGACGGGGAGATCGAGGTTCGAATCTCGGTTGGGTGAAT